>JAVFBZ010153229.1:0-14049 GCA_032466195.1 Katharina tunicata
GCAGGTTGTTTTATTTATCGATTTGCCGAAAGCGTCTTTCCTATCTTCCCCTCTTATACATACAGTAGAGGGCTAGTGTAATGAGTTTTCGGTGATTATTCTCTTTCGCCAATTATTCTCTAGATACAACCGTCTGTGTTCTTTTCCATAAATTTATTTTTTTCATCATTTGTATTTGCAAGTGTTCATAGTGAAGACAAGTATCACTTATTTTCCATGTTAAACCTCACCATTTGTTGATATAAAGTTGATATTAACTCTGGTGGTATCATATTGACTGAAATGCCTTGTCTTGATTAAGATTAAGATCATCTTTATCTAATGTTGCTTGAAAGAAATGATATGTATAAACCTTGTTTCAATGTTTCTTTGTAGCTGAGCACTTGATGTGCTGAATATAGCTTGTAATAAACTATGGCTTCTAAAGAACAAAATACTTTGCCTGAATTCAGAATAAAGAATGTGGTTTCCCATGATATATAGAGGTACACCTCTGAGAGCTCTTGTATTACGACAAATACATGTATCACTTGAGTGTGGTAATTTAATTAAAGTCTGTGGCAAGTGATTTTTAAAATAAAAGACTAGACCCATTTGTTTCTTAATACACAGACTCGAGTTGTTTAAACGTTTTCTCCACTACACAATATTTTGCTTTAATGGGGATTTGAAAAGTTTGGAAGTGCCCTATACCAGTTCTTGTGCATTTGTATCATAGAGTGATTGGGCTGTCACTGGAACGATTTCTTTTAATGAAGAATGTTACATTGCACCGTTAATGTCACAATAATGATGGCGTCAAAAGTCTGATTTCATCCCCCTACAATAATGAAACGGTTGAAGTACAGCGTTAAACCGTAATCAAACAAACAAAACAAAATTGTAACATTCCAGATTTGTTCATGTTGTCATACTTAGCACTGGAGTAACATTATCTTATCAACAGCAAAAACAAAGTGACTACACATTTTATGGTTGTGTTAAGAGTCACTGTCCAATCAATCAATAATTGTAACATTGTTTCCATAGGAACCTGCGAGAAGCTCGTGATATGTCGATGTCAGAGAAGGAGAGGGCACAGCAGTCTGAAAGAGATGCTAACTCCAGATATGAACAACTCCTCACTGAGTAAAGTTACTTTTCTTTAACATCCCTACATAAAAAATAAAACAAAAGAAAAACATGTGGATATCTTCTGAGTTATCCACCACAGTTGTCATTGAACTGATTAAAGAAATTGTAATATATTTAAAGGAAACAACAATTATCGTTGAAACTGTATACATTTGTTGTTTTTAACAGATTCCGTCAACTACAGACCTCAAATGACAGTACCGTGTCTGATGTACATAGGGAGTTGAAATTGAAGGCCTTTGAGTTGGAACGAACACAGATAGTGTATGAGGAGACAGTGAGAAACTTCAAGGAAAGCCAGCTAGAAGTAGAAAAACTCCAGAGAAAAATTGAGGTAAATACCTTGTTTCTTTTGTTCGAGTTTGACTACTGTTTAGATGGTGTAGAATTTGTTTAAGAGTATGCTTCAGTTTACTGGGAATTAATAAAAAAAAAAAAAAATAGTAAGGACAATTATTCTGGGAGGCTCCTGTGCCTTGGTCAACTGGAGCTCTGTGAACTTAGGGGCAGAAAGCCATTTCTTGTGGTGTCCTGGGGTTTTTTTTTCTGTAAAAATATACTGTGGGGTCTTCTGTGTTGCCAGTGTTATTTAGGCTGGTTTCGTTTAACCATTGGGCTTGCACTGCAAACAAACATCTTAAAACTTTTATTGATTTGAAATGTGCTCTGATTTAAAAATTCCCCTGCATTCCCCTCAACCCTATGACATGATGAATATCCGAGTGTTCTGTACATAATACCCAATACCAGAGGGTTTTGAAGGAGAGGTAAACTATGTGGCCCTCAATTAATAACACAATACCGCAAACGGTACAATATATGGTATAACAGTATAGTTAAAATAAGGACATTTAATGGTCTCCTTCAAACAAGTAGTGTGAAGAAGTAGCCATGAGGACAATGTTAAACAACAAATGAATAAATCCATTCTCACAGGTGTTAACGAGGGAGTATTACTCGTTACAAAGTAGCCAGGAGAAGCGTGTGTTAGAGTTGGAGGCGGGTCTCTCGGAGTCAAAGACCCGTCTAGAGGGATACGAGAAACTAGAACAGGAACTGGATGAGGTGGTCATGCAAGCGGCTGAAGGTAGGAATATACAGTGAACAATAAATGGTCATTACTTGAAAACAAACCCCACAATATTTCTTGTGAAAAAAATCATAGTTTCAAAAAGTTGTCAAATTTTACAGTCCATAAGCAGCATTTAGAATCTGGGACACAGAAAATTGGAAGAAAAATATCTTAAATTATCTTAATATGATATATTAGATGACGGTTCTGTAAAGTCCACACATAAGCTATTTGGGTGCCTGTTTCTTGTAACATAAATTTATCTTGAACATGCTTCTGGAGATGGAACCTGCAAATTTAGGTCCAATGTCATTGAATTAGGAGAAAAAAAACTGAGCCATTGTTGTAACTAAGTGAATGAATCTAGTAGACGATGAAGATAGAGGACTATGAAGCTGTGAAACATTTAGCAAATTGTTATCATATTTGTTGATTGGGAAAGCATCGCCAAGCTTTAGGTCTGCTGTGTTTGTTGGTAAATATGCAGAACACATTTGGAACACACAAAAAAGATGTCTGTCAGTTGTAGCATTTTTTTGGCAACGTGAAAAGCTCAGCCAGCTCCTTGTAGAGGCTGTCACTATTTATGTATGGACTAATCCATGGATGTTCTTTTTAATCTAGTTGAAAATGAAGAAGACGCAGAAAAGGTGATATTTTCCTATGGTTATGGTGCAAATGTTCCCAGTAACGCTAAAAGAAGATTAAAACACAGGTAAGTTTTATTTACTTTTTTTAAAAAAAGGCCATTTATGTTACATAATGAAAATTGACGCCCCTAAGAACCAGTGCACAGAAAGCTACCCATAACACCCAGCTACACAGACATGTTTGAATATAGTCTACCGGTAATACTATTTAGTGAAAGGGGGATTATTGGTTGTGGCATGGGTGGTTTTTTTTTATGTTGTTTTTTTTTTGCATGTTTTTTTTCTTTCATATTTTTCCATTTTTTTTTCAAATCTCTTTTGTTGCCATTGTCAGTATTGTTGAGGATGGATTCTGGCATGCCCTCAAAGTGTAAATAACATTTGGAAAGATAAAAACCCCAATCAGGCAAAACTAATTTGCACCTCATCAGTTTGTCATATCATTTTCTTTCCTTACTCAAAAAAGGAAAGAAATAAACGCATTGAATTAACAGAATGTTTATTTGTTGACAGTGTTCACCTAGCCAAACGGTTGTTACAGTTGGAGAGGCAGAATACAATGTTACGGTCAGATCTGGAGAAGGAAAAGAAAAATCTTGTAAATATGGAAGAAGAGGTAGGAAAACTCTCAATTCTTGAATGACAATGGTTGGGATGGAGCTTCTTATGCCCTGGTTCTCTCTGAGCTAAGGAACATTGGGAAGTTGGTTTGTTTGTAGTGTCCTGGTTTGTGTC
Source organism: Katharina tunicata (assembly GCA_032466195.1). NCBI lineage: Eukaryota > Metazoa > Mollusca > Polyplacophora > Chitonida > Mopaliidae > Katharina > Katharina tunicata. The sequence continues at coordinate 3,592 of JAVFBZ010153229.1, forward strand.
TTGTAAATGTCCTGTGTTGTTTTGTTTTTTGTCTGTGTCTCCTTTGGTTGAGCGCTGGACTTACTTTCCGGAGGGCTGCACAGATCACAGTATCACAGTTTGCAGGGTTTCTTCTTGAGTGTGACGGGTTGTACACTGAAATAAAATTTAAAAATTGGCAGAGATGTTGAGGATGGTTTCCTTCACCCATTCGGAGATGTTGGTGATGGTGATGTTCTAGCTTGTTGCATATGATTGAAATAACTTTAAGTATGGCATAAAACCATGTCAAACAATCAATTCATTCTGTAATATTTGTTATGGATCAGTTTGATTGGTTCCTCATTCCTCTTGATAAAATGGGAAGTTGTGTTGTCATGATTTTGTCGCTAGAAATTATTTTCTCACAGTGAATTATTTCAAAGATTTGTAATCTGTATGAATTGTATTGTTTTCTTGACTAAGCCCCTGCATTCCTCTTCAATATGCACAGGGAATGAGTTCAATAAACCCTCGTATCTGTTTTGTTTTTTTAGCATTTTCTCAAGTTTTACCTATAAAAACTGAAATGTTACTTCTTAATGCACATTTCCCTTGTTTTCAGTTGAATAGAGCAAACTCATTACTAGATGGAGTACAGCAACCTGCCAGCTTTATTATGGAGAGCATGAGGTCTAAAGACACTCAGCTACAAAAACAGAAAGAATTTGTTGGAAAATTGGAAAAAGACGTAGTGTAAGTAACTTGTCAAATTGTTTGTTTACATTCTTTGCTGTAAACATACTGTTTAGAGACAGCATATTTGCTGCAACAAATTATCTATTTAACATGAATTAAGGAATTGAGCTGAACAATAATATTCAAAAGATGTTTGATAACTGTATCAGATTAATGGGATTGTGTGCAATTTTGAACAGTACATCACTCCACCAAACAATATGTTCAATTTTGTCACTGCAAATAATGAAAGAATTCTCACTTGTATACAAATGTTGTAATTTTGGTTTTAATTCTGTATTCTGAGCAGACGATTAGAAAGTGAGAAAAAAGAACTGAATAAAGTGAAAAACCAGATGTCACTAGATTTGGAAAGGTTACTAAACCAGACAGAGGTAAACAAGTTATAGACTATTCTTATAAATGTATTTGTAGTAATTGTTCCTACCAGTAGAGGGAGGGAGAGGGTCCCGCTTGTTGTGATAAATTGCAAACAAATTCACCTAATAATTTGGAATCCAGCTTTTTCTTGTTAAAACAACAGATAGTATTGCATTCAAACAAATTCCAGACAACAATTTAGATGCTGTTACTTTTTTTGTACATTATTCCTGTATTTGTTAATAATCAAGATATTGGTGTGAGGGATGATAAACGGGAACCCTTTCAATATTTCCACTGTGACGGTGGATATGCTAGCTACTCAGCTTGTCTTCATTTCTTTTGCCTCACCTGTTGACTACTGTTTTCAGGAGCTGACACTGATGAAGCAGGTGGTAATGAGTATGTCTGGAGGTAAACTGGGAGATTATAAACCCTACAGTTGCGCTAAAGTCAAATCAAAACCTCACATGTTTGATGTCCAGGAACCACATACTGATAAACCGGGTATCACACAATTTGTAAGTGGTGTAGAAATTCACACTATACATGTATATAACTGCAATATATTACCTGTCATTGGTAGTCATCAAGCTTGCTCATATGGACAAAAAAAAATAGCTATTTACTTTCAACATGTTCATTTTTCTTCCAGTATATAAAGCTTTAACTGCAGTTTGGACAGTTATAAATTTATTGGTAATTTTTTATCCTTATCCCAAAGTAAGCATTTAGTTTCAACAGCAAGAGTATCTACTTGTACATATGTAGTTCAGATAGCCGACCTCAGCGACTTGTATATTTGGAAGCTCCACAGGATGTCGATAAACATCATGTAAATTTACTTAAATGTTTGGATATCCAGGGAGTACGAGCAAAGTCTTAGAACCAAAATATCTTATTTTTCTTATGAGTATCTGACTGCACATATAACTGGAGTTAAGGAACCTGTCCGTCTTCTGTAATTTAAACTCTTGTTTTGTTGCAGACAAAAGGAAATCCACAGTGGTATAACAAGTTGAAACAAAAAAGTGCTTTGGAGAAGAATAAGTTTTCTTCAGTGTATGGGACAGGAAAGTGAAGATCACAATTTGGGGACAATATCTGTAACTGATATCTATAAACAGTTATTGTCCTTTAATTTTAAGGACAGTAGATTGATTGTTATGTTATAAAATCATGTTCAATGCTTGACCGTAGACCATTACATCTCAAAGTGCCTCAACAGAAAGATGCCTTAGGGTGTCTCAAACGAAAATAAAAATGCCAATAGTGTTCTTTAAACGGGTATATGTACATGTTGTTTTTCCGGGTACGAGACATGTATAACATATACCCCGCACAGTTATGGTGAGAAGAACTATTAGATACATTTATCATCCTGGGTTAGATTACATGTTTTTTTGTGAATATTAAAAATATCATGAAGTTGTGATTTTAGGGCAGAATGGACTATCACATACATGTGGTGTTAAGCACATAAACTGCCATTGCAAAGGGTACTGTCAACTTAGGTCAAAATACCATTATATTTCTACTGGGGCCATTCATACTATCACATGTGTTTGCCGTAATCCGGTCAACTCTAAACTTACCTGGGTAAAACAAATATATATATATATCAGTATTTTTGTGTTGTTGATAATTTGATGTCAATAAACTGACATTTTAAGTGTTAATTCATAGCCTGTGTATTTCAAAAACTGCCATTCCTCAGAAATTTTGAAATACTACAGAATCTTGTTGACCTTAATTTATGTTCAGGTAGAATCTTTTTATGTGAATACCGTGTGTTGTGTTACGGTCAGTAGTAAAAATAAATCAAAAACAAAAAATCCTCCTACCCAATTTTTAAGAGACCTGTTCCAGCAAACAGTTTTCTTTTTAATGACATCGAGTAGATAACACGACACCTTGTCACCCCTCCATCCACTGTGATATTACTTGCTATAACTAATCCTTGTATTTGACACCTCACCCAGTACTGTCAGTACAGGGATTTTAATGGGAGAAATCAACCACTTTGACCTGACTAGTAAATACTAATGGTATGCCAGTTTTATTAGGAATTATGTAAGGTGCTCAAGGGTAGTTAATTTATTATGCAATTTTATTCAAACATGTATCTATATCTGGTATACTTTAATAGAGATTCTATGTAATGCACTAGAAATTAATGTAAATATGTAAATTAAGTAGTATTGACTTATATTTGTATAAACAAATGAGAAATATCTAATAAAAACATTTTTGTCCAAGCATTTGTATTATTATTTCTAAACTGTTACGATAAGATTGGGGGTTTACGCTGTACTTACAGTTCAAGATTAACAATTAATATGTTTGTTTGATTAGAACTTTGAGATAACAGTCATTTGGCATACCAGCCCAATGTGAGAACCAACCTTTTTTTCTTGGTGATGTATCCATATGATGTTTGTCTTTTCCCCACAGCAATTATGAATAACTTTGGAATTTTATACCGTACATAATGACATATCACTCATTTGAAAGTGTGTCTGCCCAATGGTTGATCTAAACAACATTCAACATCATCAGTAGCAAACAAAGACAGCACCAGGCTCTACAAAACATGAAACCACAACAACTAGGCTTTCTTCCTTAGTCAGTTTATAATAGTTGGTAGAGAAAGGCCAAATATCAGAAGCATATCTTTTTTAAGTTGCACCAATTTTTTGAGAAAAGTGATCCTGTCTCACTTATCAAACATGAATCATTACACAGACTTTTTTGTAGCAACAAAGATATACACTGTCAATATATACATAATAGCTGATTCAACTGTCTTAATTTCTTGTTTAAGCGGCATTTAGAAGCTGGGCACATAACAAAAACATGACTAAGATGGATTTTCAATTTCTGGGTATATTGATGAGCAATGTTTCAAGCAATGATTACCAATCTCAGAATATACTCAAATGGTAAAAGAACAATGTTATTAGTTTGTTTAGGAAACAAGCAATGACATGATGTAACATTAGAATGACTTTAAACAGTTTTATTGATTTTTAAGTGTCTTTAAATTGTCATTGCCCCTATGCAAAATAAGCAACAGACACATGGCAATATTATATTGCACAATTATTTGTATAGCATATATCTTATATACAAAATGTGTATTACACATGAATATTTTTCACTATCACTGCCACACATTCTCAGTTTAGATTTAAAACACTTAAAGTTGTGTTTTCCCCTGTTTTAAATCAAGACTACATTAATTCAACTAATTCATCAACAATTTTATCTTTGAGTTTTCTACCTGATGGCTGTACATAAAAAGCTGACAGTATTGCCATGTTATTAACACTGACAATTTCATATTCATACTACATACTCAATCATGAATATAGTCACCTTCAATTGTGGGTAAGCAAGTCAAAAACTTCATCGTAATAACTCACCATAGTAACACTTTATATTATATATTTAATTATTAACATACAGATTTTTATTTTAAATTCTGACAAAAATGCAAAAGTTTATCACTTCCAATGATTGAATTATGACTTGTCTGTGATCTTTACCCTGTATTTCAATCTTAAATCATAGCCTTGGTTTTCTATTTTGGTTCAAATATTCCAAAACAAGGCCCATTTCAATATATTTTCTACTAAACTTCAATATTTAACATTGCAAGGTAGCACCAAAATGTGACCAATCAAATTATAGCATGTATAATAACCAACAAATGTGTTTATAAACCAAGTTCTTTGTTAAAAATTGTGACAGTATACAAAAAAAAGCTTAAAAAAATACACATCAATACAAATGTAACCTTTATTCTGTTTAACGATCTTAACAACATGCAATTGAATTTTACAAAACTGCAGTTAAGACCCTTTACAATACTTATAAGATAACACTTTTAAGCAACGTCCTCTAAATCGTTAATGTTTTCTTAATGCTTGGGCAGCATGGTATCTGAACAGACTTGAAGCAGTTGTTATACATGTTTCTAGCCAATGAATCATAAATATACACATAATTTCTTCCATTACTAATAACAGTTTAATAATTTGCTGAATAATTACAGGGTTATGTTTATCCGCTCATGTTCTATGCTGTGCACAAGCGTATTTCACTTATGTGATGGCGGTGCACATCAACAGTAACTCCAAGACTTAAGCTCTGTTCAAAATTGTTTTTTCCTCTTGGGCTCAAAATATACATCAATTACATGTAACCACAAGCCCCTAATTACTGTATCACAAGCATATATATTTTTTAAACACTACACATGCAAGTGTAGTGAATTTATCTTGGTAAATATTTATTTTTATTAATTTCTATTGAGAAAAGTTTAGAGTGGTTTATATGTCTGCCGGTGGGACAGTAAGTAATCCAGTGGGTCTCAGCACATCTATTCCTTTATGCAGAACACAGGTCTTAGAGTACGACAGGCGAACTAGTTCATTAGCAAACTGTAACAGAAAAAAAATAGACATGTAAAAATATGGGATGACTAAATAATATCTATTTCAGCACATATTATCAACAAAAGTAAGAATGTACAACGGAACTGAGCACACTCAAGATATCACTAATGGCGACGTGCCTTGTCATTGCCGCCATCTTAAAACCACCAGATGTCGTAGCAAATACCGAACCCCGTTTAAAATGTGTGCAATAGTCCAAATAATACTCATGCCAAGTTTTGTGCGAATCTGATAGAAATTTACAATGCTTTAGTATTTTAACGCAGCATCACCTCTGCAATACCAACAACAACAAGAACAAAATACTGACTAGGGATATACTGTAGTTTCTGATTTAAAAATCTTTTAAAAAAAGACAAAATTATTGATTTAAATTCAAATACATGTTGGACAAAAAGAAAACATACCCATACAAAAGTCAGCCAAAAACAATGTATTTGTGCAATACTTAAATAAGTGTATGTTGTTTAGTTTTGCTGAAGAGCCAAATGCCAACATACAAACCGCTCTCTGAATATAATAGGAACCGGAGCAAACTGACCAGTTTTCTTGATCAATATTTATATTGTGTTTTACATTATTAACCCAAGTATTTTTAACTTTGTCCAATTTCATAACTGTCTGTGTTTCACAAACTTACATTTGATGCAATTTTTCCACGGCTGCCCACAACGACCTTGACCTGTGCCCTATGAGCATTGAGGACCTGAACAGCGGGGCTTTGTACCAGATCCCCTTCAGGATTGAATGCACTTTGGAACGGTATGCTTATACTGTTCGGCACTGTACCTCTCTTATATCTGAACAACAGGTTAAAGGAAACGTAGATTCGGTGGCTTTTTGTATACAAACATAAAACCACATTTATTCTAAAAGTATAAATAAAGAGGAAATATCAATGTGCTATTTTAAAATATCTGTTTTTTGTTCTCCCACCTCTAACGGGTATATTAAAACTTTCAAACAAAAAATCAGACTAACATTTTGATATTTCTTACAGATGGCAAATCAGTAAAACTTTGATTAATAAAACATGATTTATGTACATCAAAAATAATCCTGCATTACGTGATGCAATTTACCTCTCTTAAAATTTTGTTTTTGTTTTGTTTTTTTGTTTAGTGATACAACTTATTGGAAATTTTGCATTTCCTTGTTACCAAAGTGCTGCCGTATTATGAGTGTAAAAAGGATACTCGTCGGGTGAGCGGACATCAATAATGAGCAGTTTAGGTTTGCTATCCTGTGACTTCTTGGTGGGACTACGAGAGCTACCTGACCCTGACAGTTCACTCAGCTCTATCAGGTCCTCCGCTGATATCCGGGGAAACTTCTCTGATTTTAACTCCTCTATTGTCATCGGCTCCATAGACTGAAATGAGAAGACATCATGAGTTGTTCCATAAGATGGCTTGTTTGATAGGGGTTTTACACCATACTTAGACTTATTTCACTCATATGACGGCATGCTAGCCCAACGGGTGAAGGAAACCATCCTAAAGGTTGCTTGTAACACAGAACACACCACAGTATATCTTCAAGATGAAAAACGGAAACCACAAAAAATTGGCTTTGCAATGCCCCTTAGTTCAGAGAGCAGCATGACACAGGAGGCTATCGTGCAATGTTACATTAACAATTTAAAAATGTTTTTTATAGTGGATAAAACAAAACAAATAGAAGCGTCATTGCGTAAACAATAAGGCTCCTTTTAAACTGATTAAGTAACAGTTTGCAAAATCCAAAAAAGAGAAATATCTCAGAATAGTCTTCCCAAAATGCAATAATAATATCATTATGTAAGAATTGCTTGTTGATTTTAATGCACTAATTCAGAGTTCTTGTATGGAATTTCAAAATCATGGAAAATACCATTCTTATAAAAAAAAAATCAATAACTTCTATTAAGAGATTTTGTTTAATATGCTAAAATTTATGCTTAATATTTTTAAGAACAAATAATATGCTCAATATTTCTCAGAACACAAAAGAAACAAACCATCTACAAACTCACCAGTTCATTAACAGGAAGATCATGATAATCTCTAGAATAGTAGGAGACATTGGGTCGGCCATCTTTCTTATCGGGAGCTTTACGGGCTGGTCGAGCATGTTGTCTGTATGTGGCGCTTTTAGGGGTGGAGCAAAAAATCTTGATGGAATCCTGCACAACTTTCTCTATATCAATCTCTGCAATGGTAAAATTCATCAGAAATTGTTATCAATAGGAATGTCTTAACTATATATATTGGTAATTAAATAAAAAAAATAGCTAAAAATTGTATTTCAAACAAAATACAGTAATGCCACAGATAAATAGACAGGTGGTTGTCAGACAGTTTCCATAGATCATAGTGCCACCAGGGCATCAGAGACCTGTTTAGAGTCCTGTGAATGTCCTATGGTGTTGTGTCGATAAGGGTGCTTTCCTTCAACCATTGATCTGGTACACCGTCATACGAGTGAAATTACTTCAAATACATGTAGAACAAAAAATCAAAAAAATCAATCAATAAATCAATCAATCTACCATCAAAAAAGGGAAAAGATGTTTAAAACATAGCAAAACAATTAAATTGCTTACCAGGCATATCAGAGAACAGTAGAATACACTCATTGAAACCGTATGACAGAAGACGATCTCGCAGTTGTTGTAGTATGGCCACGCCTATACACAGGGGTAAGGATGAGTTGCCTAGCAACAGGGTATCCCACAGGTGCATGATCTTACGAAGTGGAAACACATCTGGACAACAACAACAACATACTCAGAAATAACATTATAGACTCCGATAATCAATTGATCCACTTAAGACTTGAATTTCTGACAATCTATATTAAGATTGATTATACAGTAGTACATACAATTCCCATTTTCAGTGTTGTTAATAAATAGTCAAGGCTGATAAATAATTATTCTTGTTACATGTTGCCAACTTTTATGGCATAACTAGATATATGCAACCACATTCCAATCAAGTTATAAGAGAAAAAACTCAAAAGTTACTTACGAGCATACATAGTAAGGAACCATGGAATGGCATACAGCTGAAAAAATATAAATAAATTTATTTAATTTTTTCTCATCCCTTAATACCATGCAGCTAATTGAAGAATAAAAACCATAATAAGCATAAGAGTAAATACTTTTTGAACTTCCCTTTTTTGTGTGGTATTCTTTTATACTACGTTACTCAATTGGTATTGCTGAAAACACAGGAAGTGAGGCAAATCAATTGACTTTGTTTCTAATAAAAGAATGAAAGAGACCACATGGAAATATTCTGTACGTATATTAAAGCAGAAACTTTTGTAGTAACTTACATCAGGTATAAATCCTATACCATCCAGGTGATTGCCGAGCTCTGGATCATGGAACGCAATCAGGTGAGAAAATACTGCCAGGTATTCTAAAACAGACATACAGGTGTTTATAAACATAGAATTAGCGACACTCTAGGAAGCATGTGGGTACAGTTAAAATACTTTTTACTAAGCCCTCATCATATGTTTTTTAAATAACAAATAAAAAACAAATAATAATATTATATCAGCCAAAACAGATTCCTGGCTCTTGTACAGCTTAACGAGGATAAATAAAAGTATATTCAGTGAAGCTTGAATAAACCGACATCCGAATGGACCAAAATAAAAGTGTTTTTCGAGTGTAGCAATATAAGAGCCAGAACGACATTGATGAACATATTCTGATTTCTGATTTTGATATAGATGAATTGTTTTATTGTTGCATGTCAACACGAAATTCATACAATATATCAAAATATTTACACTTTTTACAGGACAGAAAAAATGTAAGAGCTAGAGAAATATGTATAAACTTTTACTTGGCAAAAAAAAAAAAATTGAAAGTAATAAAAAAATATAAAAAAGATAATATAAGTTGTTTTTCAAAAGCCAAGAGACCATCTTGATTTTTGTTAGATATTTATGCAAGTATTACTGGTAACTTAAACGATAAGAAGAAAATTGATCATATCAAGTATGATTGTGAAATGTGAAGAGACTTTGGGGCACAATACCTTGTATCACAGCAGAGTTGTCTTTCATGAAAAACTTGTGTAGATATTTTGGAATAAAAGCCTGAAGACAAGCAAAGGCCAGGGCTGGAAAAAAAAGAAAATAACATAAATAGTAACAAATCTGTCATAAAATTACCGTAAATCACTCATAATTTGGGATAACATTTCAGTAAATATTAAACTACCCTGCTGTGCAAGTCCTGGGTTTGTGTATCAACGGGGTACCTGCAATTCGCTAGATGGTGCCAAGTAAAGTGGGACACCCATACATTTATGCCGAGCTCTGCTGTTAATATGTTCAAATTCTTGCTTTTCACGTACATGTATAACAGTACCCCGGTACTGTCAAAGCTACTGAGAAGCGGCTAATAGGTCGTACTTCACTACAGTGACATCTAGCCGACCAGTTCTGCCAGTACCCTATTAGAATTATGAAGTGGATTAACATGCAATCTGCAGGGAATCACTTTCACTACAGGGAGGTACCGTTAGTCCATACAGCTGAATAGTTCAGGCTGTGAATGGTCAAAAAAGGTATGTGCTGATGACTTATAGATTATAAACCCGTCACCCCACTCCCCACGGAGACCTTGGGAATGTTTTGAGATGTCTAAATCGACTTGACAAAGAGATTCTTTTAAGCCTGTATTTACAACCTAAGGTAATTATTAAACACAGAAACAGGTCCATGGCAGCTTGTGTCCCATACTGCATATGGGCTACAGAAAGTCTTTTAAAAGACATTTAAACACAGAAACTAGTCAGCTGGTTTCGTCCTTTATTCCATTATTAAGATATAAAACTATTTTACTGACAAATGTCACTGAAAGCATGCAGTGAGTTTAATCTAGTTTTACTCATTGATGATCGCGTCTTGTGTT
>JAVFBZ010153240.1:0-18900 GCA_032466195.1 Katharina tunicata
CAATTTAGAACATGATTACGGAGTCGACTCAGTTGAGCACAGAATCAGTCCTTGAGTAGACTCAAGGACTTTTATAAACTCGGCCCCAGGTATCTAAGGCCGCGGCGTTTAACTGGTTGCCTGTAAAATAAGTTTCTCGGTAGCCAATGAGAGTTTGTATGAAGATTCAGAACAGAAACGAGGCTTTTGATTGGATAGTGAAAAGTTACCATCCATGACAAACCTCCCCTCGTTTATCAGTGGTTGTAACGAAATGGTTTGTATATATGAATAATGGCTGATTCATGAACTTATGATGTAGAGTGCGTAATTTGTCCTGGGCCTACCTTAACACCTGAAGCTTCTTTCTGATTTTCCACGGCTGACATCTCATTGTTTCCACGATTTCCTTCTGTAGTTTGATGTTCTCGAAAATCTCTTCCTCTGACGACACTTCTTCTTCCTCTTTGTAGATTTGCATAAAATCCTCATCGTCGCTTCACGGAAAAAAGACAGAAAAAGAACAATATTTTCACAACAAGAAGACCAGATACCAGAAATTCCGCTTATACAGTAATCACACACGGATACAAACCGATACAACGAGGAGATATGCCATTTCGTTGAGGTATATAGCTGAAACGCTAATTAGTAAAGCAATAAAATAAAGAAGTGAAAGCCAAGATTTTTAATAGTTACCTTAGAATTAATTTCCGGATCAAGATTTAGTTTTGCGTTTACACGGCAGAAAAGGATTGACTAAATCTGACCTGTATCAGAATAATATCCCGCACATATCAGAGCCAGCTCAGCTTCATTCAACTTTTCGATGCCGGTGTAACTGCGGATATATTTTCCGTGTACTTGATGACAGGTCTTCACAAGTGTAGCAACGTATTTATAAAATGTAAAGCCTCGTAAGGTACTAGATGCATTTTTTTGTAACTCCGATCAGTATTACAGAAGAGATAAAACTTAACGTCTGCGAGTAAATGGTAGAGCGATTAGAGAATAAAACGAAGCTCTAATGACTGACTCTCGTGGTCTCCGGTTAATTTCCCTTTTTGAGATCAAACCTGAAAACATTTCCTAAGTTAGAGAAGATAATTTTTAATAATTAAATTACTGTTCTTCTCTTCTTCGTGGATGCAGAGTTCTGCATTAATATTAGCCTATTTGTCTACTACGTAACCCATATATAACGATACAGAACAGTGCTGAACAAAAATGTGTAATTTTAAGTTTTGTCACTTATTGGTTTTAACTTGTTCAATTAAGTAATTTTCACTTCTGTCTGGTAAATTGAACTTTCAGACATATTTTATGTATAAAAAAAGCGCACCTCGCGCATTAGTAACATGTAAAAGCTAATTTTATTTGTCAACGAGGGTAGCAAGATGGCGGCCAAATTCGAAAATCTCCCTTAATCACTCGACTTTTGCTTTGAAATTACTGATGCATAACGAGTTTTTTCACACTTAGAAATTACTTCAAATATAATATTTTGATAAAGCTAAACAAAGAATTGGATAAAATGTATAATAGGTATTCGATTACGACTGTAGGTTACAGATATGTTATCCGCATCGCCCTGAACGATGCTGGAAGTACAATGTTTAAGCATGGCACAGTTCTATAGCTACAGCTGTACTGACAGCGCAGCATTGCTTCTGAATGTCACTACATATGAACTTAGAATAAATCATTGTGAGCTATTTCTCAAAATGGGGCTGCTCTGTGGCTCAGTTTGCTGAGCGTTGGAGTACTTTTACTGTACTAGGTTTAGTTTCGAATCTCACTGTCGACCGTAAGTATATAAGGGAGGTTTTGTGGTGGCTGCAGAGTTCGTGGGGTGGTTTTTCAAGGATTCTGTTCAGGTTTTCCACCATACATCGGCAACACAAAGTCTTCACATAAATAAAAAAAACTTTGAGTACGAGATCAAAGAATAATTAAATAAATAAATAAATTTCTTTAAATATAAATTTGTTACCCATCTTCTTGTCCTTCAAATGAAACCACGGAATGCCGTCGTATGGAATGTCGCCTTATCGAGTGTTTACCAAATTTCCCGTCCTTTCCCCTCATAGATCTGCGTTTTGTACTCATCTTTATTACGTAACTGGTGTTGTACTCATCTTTATTACGTAACTGGTGTTGTACTCGTTAATTCAAACTTTAATAATCCGTAACACTCCTTACGATAAGTCTCTATCACATCCACAATAAACGCTGATTATCATTGTTCAGGAAGATCAATTTCCAGCTCTTCCTTTGTCTCCCTACAGGTTTGGACTGAATGAGCAGTATAACCTAACTAGTGTTACCGGCTCTATGAAACTCTTTCGTCTTTAGATAAGATTCCTGATCCTCCTTGAAATATGTTTTTTTCTTTATTCGACATTCACTGAGGTATTTCCACACAGCCAGTCACCATTTAAGATAAACAAAACTGACGACTTTCAATTGGCGGAGAACACAATACCAGCCATTGAATTCGCAGCCAATATTTCCTTTGCAACACGTCAAGTTGTGTTGGTGCTTGTTTGGTTTCTATCCTGATTTTGTTCTATAATATAAATGAAATCGTGAATAATCACTAGAGTTGCACAAGCACTCCACAGATAGACTGGACTCCACAGTGCGGTCATACGAGAGAGATCGACTCATGTCGTACAATCACATCCAGATTGACTGAACTCCACAGTGCGGTGATACGAGAGAGATCGACTCATGCCGTTCAGTCGCATCTAGATTGACTGGACTCAAATCCTACAGAAGAATATCACTAGACAGGGTTTTCTTTAATCATAACTTATTCCATGTTATTTTTATTTTTATGGGAAGCAGAAAATAGTCCATCGTGTCGCAACTGTTGTTCCTGTTATTTATTATTGATTGCAACAAAGATGAATAGAAAATGTTGTTTACAAATGGAGCTACTTCTCCGAAACAGCACGTCTATTGCTCAACGAATTTGCCTTCCCAACATGCGCTCGCTTGTGCGATTCAGAATTTATAAACAGTAAACGTTACGATTCCTTAATCACGAGTTTCATGTTTTGTCCTTTGCCGTGTTTCGGTTAAAGATAGATATTTAATTGAGTAGTAATCTATCTACCGATGAGCCACTTCGTTTCATATCTTGTGATCCGTATTAAGTCATTTCATTTTTTCACTAGTTCGCACTTTAACACCGCCAAAACTTAATGCCTTCAAATACATTGATGGAAATAAAAGTTATTTAACTGCTCTCCACATCTCCTCAAACCATCCTCATAAACAAAGGTGGATGCCAAAATTTACAGACGTCATTTCACTTTTTCTTGAGTTAAAATGACAGAATATAATGCTGAAAACATCCCGTTGGTGAAACATCAAAACGATAGATCAAATCAAACAGACATAGCATATGTACGTTATGATTCGCTATCCACATCTTGAAATTGAGATTAAAATAACAACCTAACTTCAAACAGCTGTTGTGTTGAGTATTTCCAGGTGCGGCAAATATCATATACTGGCCACTGAAATGACTTTAGAATACACCGATCGTGCAAGACATAAATAGTCATTACTTAAAACAACAGTCATGTTGGTATTGCACGGAATACAAACAAAACGTAATTTTCCCTCATTGCAATGCTCGATATAGAGCTGCGAGCTGTAGGCGTGGTGCCTCCTATTCATTAATTGGCCTTATTTACTGTAGAAAATTGTGCGCGTAACAGCAATTGGCTTTAGCGGCAATATGGCTTTTACGTGTTCTTGAGTGCTCACCCCGTTAACTTCCGTTCGAACATAAAGCAAGGCTTAGCTCCTCTATTGATCCGTCATATTTGGCGCAATAGTTTCCATCATTCTCGACTGGTAGATATGTTCAGTCTACCGTCCAATACATTGACAGAAACTAGCTATCGGCTATATGTCACCATATATTGGATCATTTAGATCTGTGTATTTGTTTAACTACCCAATTATCGAACTATGGACTAAAAAACTTTTTCAGTAGAATCAAAGTAGAATTCTGGATATGAAAACGTTGCCAATAATAGTTTTAACCGCTAATATAGGATCGAAGACAGTCATTTAACGTGGCATTATATCATAAATTTTCGGTTTAAAAATTGATCTGAGATGTGGGAACCTGACAGATTGGCTCAAAAACATTATGTTTTATGTTTTTCTCTGCCTTTTTCTGACTTCATAATGTATCGAACCGCGACATCTTCTTTCCTCTGTTTGATTTAAATCAATTTGTAGTACAACTTAGACTACTCATTCTCCAGCGCACTTTTTTGTGGAAACATCAATAAGACAGCATTAATAACAGCAGAGGTGGCTTGTTATTACATAAGTGCCGGTATTCTTCTTTATCTTGATAAAGGTACGAGTCAATTTTTCAAAAATTGTTTTTTTGGGTGTGTGAATTGATTGCAACTATCTTGTTAGAGCCAATATGGTCAGTTCTTTGGGTGGTGGGCTCTTCATGCGAAATATGAGGTAGGCCTACCTCTGTAAAATGTAAATTTATTCTATAAACACTATCGTCACAAAAAGAGTATGTCGCTTAATAAACCGACAAACTGTTATTGCGAAACGACTTTGATGATGGATATTTATTGAATAATAGGCAATTAATAGCCACAAACGACATGGCATGAAAAGTCCACCATAAATTTAAAAGGCCATGGGCTGTAACAAGATACTGATAGTTATCCACACACTCAGAACGTCAGTTTTTAAAACTGATGTGTTCAGTTTATCTACTCAGACTTACATTATTTTTTTTACTTTTGATCATTTATATCCCTGTGATAAAACATTCTAAGGCATTAAAAACAACAGGAATCTATTCTGGCCTATGGCTGCGGTTGACAAATCTGG
This sequence comes from Katharina tunicata, assembly GCA_032466195.1. Classification (NCBI taxonomy): domain Eukaryota; kingdom Metazoa; phylum Mollusca; class Polyplacophora; order Chitonida; family Mopaliidae; genus Katharina; species Katharina tunicata. The sequence continues at coordinate 4,867 of JAVFBZ010153240.1, forward strand.
TCCCATCTGACCCACCTCCTCAAATTCGGGCATATTTATTCTTGCGTTGAGATATATATACAGTCAAACAAATTTGATTTCGACTAAATTATTTCAGTAACCAATTTTTGAAGATTAACATAAAAAATATTTTTAGTTCGCCCGAAATTGATGGCAGTATGTCAGATTTGCACTGCTGTTGCGGTTTTATTTGAGCTAACATTTGTGCTAACCGGGATTGTTAAAGAGCTAGATCACTTTATTTTTTGCGATTTAATGAGAGAGTAACCGCTGCTTATTCTACTCCCGTTTACGTATTTAAGTTTATTATAGACGGATGCTATGAGTTTAAGTGTTTGTTTGTTCGCTTATTTGTTTGTTCATTTGTTTGGAGTGTTTTACGCCGTACTCATTTCACTATATTTCACCAATATGACGGAGTGTCAGCCCAATAGGTTAAGGTAACCAGTCCAAGCGACGCTGGCAGCACCAATGACGCCGCGATATATTTACGGCACGAAAAACAGGGCAAGAAAACAAATCAACTTCCTGAGAGCACAGGGGCACAGGAGGCTCCCACCCAACCAAATGCGATACGGCAAGAAAAAAAAAAAAGGACCTAAAGAGCGAAACTGCAAAATCAGAAGTCCTGTGGAAACAGCATACAAAGGTTATGATAAGAAAATTGCAGACTCAAAGTTGGATAAATACAGGTGTTCAAGTGAAACCCAGAGAAACGCTGACTTACTTCCAATTAACAGTTCAGTACGATTGATATCCATGCAGTTAAATCTTAGCTGTATTAACACAAATACAAGGCTGTGACTGTTATGTAGTTTTATAGATTTATTGAAAGCAGCCGTATAGCTTGATTGAGAAAACACGCTCATTCCAATGTAGCTGAAGCAGGGTATTAAAACGAATGGTCATGGTAAGTGGGCCATACACTTCACGGACCTAAGTAGAGCAATTTATGACTCAACAAAAGATACACATGGATGCATGGTGGTTCAATATAATACAATTATTGTTGATTTGACAAAAATCAAATAGATCTATACAGAATATGAATATATTGCAGACAAAGTATGTAGGCTTAGTACTGATCAATAAGGCGGTCCTATAGGAGCTCGATTTTATTTTATCGATAAATCCCGCCTTTATAGTTAGTATTGCCCCACGGTTGCTTGAAAACGTTTTTAAGTGTGACGTCACAAATTAGAAATCAGATTCGTAATTCTTTACTGATAAAGAAGATAGTTTATTACTTTGTTTACGGCAAACCGGGAATTGCCTCCGTCAAAGTGTAACACGTAATTATATCACAAATACAGGCATCGTCGGGAAGGCCGAATCTAATCAAGATTTTAAAGATCAGTAATGCATAATAACTACAAGACACTCTCCTGACGATGGTAAAATAAAGCGTCGCAATATTGAGATCAAAATGAGTATTTCGTTCTTCTAAGTTACACTGCTCTTGTACTGTGCAAAACTTACCGGTAAAAACCGTGGATTCTACATAATAACTAGTCTATTTAAAACTATGCCACTAAACAAGTTTAGTAATGCATCCACCTTCTGTGGTAGCTTCCGGGTCCGGTAGAGAGACCAAAAATATCAAACCATTTTGATTGGTTAAAAGGCTTGCCTAGATACACAGCTATACGTCCATGCTTGGTAAGGTATGTAGGCTAGTTCAGGGCTGAGATTGTTGAGCTGATATATCAGTTGATTAAACCAAATGGCTGGTCGTTTAAGTATCTTTTGTATAAAAGTGTTGAATGAAGTGCACGTTTGGTAATTTTTGTACGGGGTATTGTTTAAACGCGTATATCTTGGACAACGACCTTATTACATTGTAAACAGATTCTGCAAACTTGCATGAAGCCAAAAATGGGACGGTTTCTTCACTCGCCAACATGTGAAAACGACATTTTGTTCCGTTTTTTACCGAGCTTATATGTCTACTATCGTCTAAGTTAACGACATTGAAAAAACATTTATTATTTAATTTTTGATTGGTGTTTAACTTCGTACTCAATAGTATTTCACCTATATGACGATTTTGTGTTACTGATGTATAGGGTGGAAAACCCGGCGGAAAGAAATTTCGAAAAAAAAAACACCCTGCAATCTCCGAGGCCACCATGAAACTTCCCTTATATACCTTAGGTAGACAGGGGCATTCGAACCTGTTGCGGGTACAGTGAATGGGATTCAATAGTCCCAGACTCAACCCGCGGCTCTTTCAAACTGTTATTGGCTTATAAATCTAAATAGTATCCTTGTGATTACGAAGTTATGATGTTGTTGCCAGTACAAACACACCTGACTGATCTGACTTGTACGCTTTTTTGTTTAACACACAGCATTGTTTCACACGACTACAACGACTATGTGCATTAATTCAGTCGTTATCTGCTACCGTACACAATAGACAATGGTGATTGTCATGCGTCCAGCCTAACTTCTGGACTGTCGTCTAGAGTTTCTGCTGTGAAAAGTAATTGACTCGGAGAGAACAATCAAGAACATCATTATCATCCAGTAATAATGCACGCAAAACCAAATAGTAATATTTGATGTTATTGTCGACGCGCCATCTGTGGAACCATTGTGGATTTTGATGATACAGTGGTGAACAATGTCCAATCTCAACACGTGGTAATAGTATTTTGGTTTGATGTCCCTGGAAAGGCATTCAAATGTTGTTTTTGTGGAATTATATAAATTAACTTTATTTCGTGCAGTGTGAAGCAAGTATCAGGCCGAGAGCTTTCGCCGTCTCGCGACACTGCAATTCTCATCAAGTATTAATCATATAAATTAATCAATTTGAACTTTGACCTATTTAAAAGATTTATAATTATCCACACGTAACAGATAAACATTGATTGTGTGTATAAAGGCAAGTGATATTATTACGAGTGTTCGTGTGTAGGTATGTGTGTATATAATATATGTGTGCTGCATGTCTCGTGTTTATTTATGCCCAAATTTAAATATCCGATTTTGTGTTAATATCAATAATAACATCTTTTTATTACTGTTCAGTATTTTACAATTTAACGTTTTCTCCGGCATGCTTATTATGTTTATAAATATTCTGTTGATGTTTTCCACATAAACATTGTAATAATCAATGTTTTTATTTATTGTGCATGCTAAATTTTACATTTTGATATTTGATCTAAAATATATTTTGCGTAATGATCAATAAATCGTACGAGCTACTGTTTCATGTTGTAAAATAATTTATCGTCTATACATCAATTTTACTTGAACTTGAATTAATGCGAGAAAGTACTAAACGAACAAATTTTACCTGCCACACTGAAAAAAGTATCCCTGCACATAGAAGGGAATAGACAAGGCATTATTTGCTTATCAATCAGCCATTGAAATAAGGGATTCGAAATGTAAGGAAAACTATTACCTTACCAAAAAAGCAAAGATATTTCCTACTTTATAAATGAAATTTTCCTTTGGAAGTAAGGAATAAGGGAATATATACATAGTTTCAATTAAATTCAAGGGAGAGTATCCCTCAAATATCAAGAGTTCCTAATTTCTTCTCCGCTACTTGTACGTGGAATATTGTTAGAGTAAAGAGAGAGTCGGTTCATTGTGGCGATATTTCTCCCCCATAATCAGCCGCTGTCACGCAGAGAAGTTATTAATGCGCCAGCATCGGGACGACTGACAAAGTAATCGGTCATTATGTGGCACATTTTATTGCAATGTCTTAGTCACTGTAATTTTACCTTATCGATTGGATCAGGTGCTATGTCTCACCTGAATATTGTCATTAGTTTGAACGGTTCAAGTCAGGTCATCTTTACCAGCGTCTGGGCCACTCCATGGCTCAGTGCTTTTAGCTTTGGCCTGCATCAATGCAGATCTGCCAGTTACAGGTACTTTAATACCGCCGTGTCGACTTTACCCGAACAAGGTTAGTAACTGTTGGGAGTGATAATATAGCGTCGACATATAAGCGACATTCCCTTGAGTACGTCATAAAACACAAATCAAACAAATAAATGAATTTAAGGGCCCGTGCCGTGGATCAGATGTGCGCACAAGAACACGAGGATTAAATGGGAAGAAAGCAGCTCTTAAGAAAAATAAACATAAATAGTGTGTCTATATTCTAACTTCCGTGTTTGGCGCCCAAAGTCTAATAACTAGACTATATCACATGGGCTATACCAGAAACGGGGCAATGGTCATGTTTCAGTTTGTCTGCTATTGGCTATTCAATAGATTAAAAAACGGCAAGCCTTAAGATGCCCTATAGAATGTACTGTAGAATCGTTTACAATGGAAAGTAAGGTGTTGTTCACCCTATAAAAGTTGCATTTACCTCACCAACATCTAAATGACAATCACCTGAGAAAAAAAGGTGATTACCAGTCAGATCAGAAATCAATTCGATACTGTTGACTGATCAATTTTGAAAACAAAAATGTAAATGTTGTGGATCAGATACTAAGATATTGACAGTCAGGCATATGTACACTGATTACGCTTTGAAAAGGGTACTTTAATAAGAAAGACCAAACAAGAGTATCTGTATCGTTATTCACGAGTAATCCAATGTGATCTGATTATATCACACACTATTTACCATATTTGTCTTGGATGTTCAAGGATCGACCAGTTATCAGCACTGATGCTCGCTATAGATTGTGTTCATAGATGTTGAGAACAATTTAAAAATCCGTGACTCAACAAATAAAAACTTTTCTAATCTTTTTGATGAGATTTGGCTTCATGTAGGTGACTTATCTGTTATTGCCTACCACTGATACCTATTGTCATGATAAATCATGAAACTCTATTATTTTAAAGTTACATGTGCACCAACAAATTGTGTATTTTGTGTTATCACAGTAAAAGTTATAGGCTTTCCGTTAATTACATCCCAAGATTTCTGGGTTAAGTAAAATGTCAAAATAGCCAAAAAGTCCACCATACATTTTACTTACAGTACATGTGGTTTAATTTGAGTGGCTTCAGTGGAAAACGAGATATTAATTAAAATGTAAAAACGGTTTTGTAAAAGACCTTTTGGTAACATGTACTGTAGATAGAAAGCCTGTTTTTATCTAATAAGAAAAAAAATACTTTAGCTTTTTGAAGTTTTGTAAAGCTGGGTAATAGGCATTCAAAGTTGCATCATTATATTAAAGGAAGCAGTGTTGTGAGGCTTGCCATTTTGATTGTCACCATCGACCCTCTTATTTGTTTTGAGCCAATCAGAATACAACTTAATTGAAAACTTAGGGATAGCTGCTGCATGTTTCCGGCCTGACTGTCACGTTAGCTCAATCCACAAGTTTACTGCATTATTATACATATCTTTTACTTGTTATGGACTTGTGACGAATAAATGTGACCCGGGGTATATAAACAACTTGAAGGCTGACAAAAGCAGAATTTTATAACCTGTCCTCGTCCTTACAATGCCACAGTGTGGAGCATTTCGCTGCACTAGAGAGTTTGGTACCTCTGACACGTATTGCTGTTTTCGCAGAGTTAATTCATAAGTTGTCGATCTTACATTTTCGACTAGATGTTGTAAAGTTATGGTGCACTGATTGAAAGAAACTATACTGCTATTTTTACACGTGGTCCACATTCTCTGGATATAGGTATGGGTTAATGAAAAACTTTCTCTTTCTCTAAAGGTACTATACCGCAGAATTTCGGCCAAAAATCGATTGAAACGAATTAAACCGAGTTTTCTATATTTTTCTATAGTATGGCCCAAAGTATAAGCTTTCAGAAAATATCAACCTCGAGAATGTGCGATATACCATATTTAAATAATAATAAAGTTTTTAAAATCTATAATATATGGTTGTTATCGGCTGCCATAAAATTCAGACAATTAACGGGGATCGTCAGGGGCCCAGCTTAACTGTATTATAAACTTAGCGGTGAAGGTAGCTGCTGTGACAAGGTAAACCACATAGAGAGACCTGTCAAAAACAGCATTGTCCTTAATAATATTACACGCTTGAAAACGATGTTAGAATAGACATCGAAACGTTGCAAACTAATAAACCAGAAGTTGTCATCCATAAAGCCTTGTGTTATACTTAATAATAAGGTTTAAACCAATAAAACCATATTGAAAAGTATTTATGATTGTTCTGCATGGGGTCTGAACGATTATTCATCTGAATTCAATAGATTATGTCAATAAAGTCGGTGAATCATTTCCAGCCCCCCTGCCACAACAAATAAAAACTATTGTACACTTTTGATAGTATTTGATGTCGTGTTTCTGATCTGTCGTTTGACCGTTCAATACCAAAGTGAATAAACAAAGTCTGATCTGTTGATGTGTGTATCGCTGTTATCTGATTGATACTGATACAAAATTAAAGTGAAGGTAGGCCTAAACAACGAAAACAAAATCATAGCCAAATAACAGGCCCTTTACCAAGTTTTTTAGAAATAACTTGACATGTGATGTAACTTTGCCTTAGTTGTTTTTGTTTAGTTTTTTTGTTGTTTTGTTTTTGGGGGGTGGGGGTGGGGTTCTTCCCCTTTTAGATAACAAATATATAGGGATGTGACTAAATTCTCTACGGTACCAATACAAAAAACACATCAGTTCGTGTGCTTCCGACTCCGGCTTATATTTTTACACAACTTTTGGACGGAACAGGTTCTCCTGTTCTGTAAACCGATCGCATTTTGGTAAGAAATGAGGCTGACAGTTTAACAATTTATTAAAGTTACAAACGCACCTAAAATTTGTGCTTTTCAACAAAGTGTGATTGCCTTGATATAAGCAATTTTTTTAATTTGTTAATAAATTTTTAAAAAGTCAAGCTGAAATCAAAAAATAGTTAATTCGTATAAGGCTTGTATATATTATATACGTGTCAGTAGAAATTCTGTCGTACTTTGATTTCAACGTAATAAATACGGCTTGCCGTTTTTTGCATGTATGTATCAACAAAGTATTTGATCTCAACGAGGTGAAGGACCTTTGCAAAGAGTTGTTTTGAATCGTATAAGGGTGTCAGATGTCAGATGTGACAGCAAATTGACACATTCTCATTTAAATTTTCTTACAGCATTTTTAGTTTTCAGTTCTTGGGTTATTTTTAAACTTTCACTTATACTACAAATCTGGGGGTTGCATTAACGGAAAGCCTCTACTGCTTTCACTGTTTGATAAATCACAGAGACCTATCATAGCGTACAAGAAGAACAAATCTGTCAAGGACCTCTTGGTTAAGACGAAACTCCCTTCTGTATCAGATAACCCTTAACTGCCCTCATCTTTGTTTGGTAGACTAAAGGGTTTTACTACTAACTCTAAATGATACATTCTCCAGGTTGTGCTTATTATCACCTATACCTAATATCTATGGGTATCTTCACAATATACATATTACATGTATTGCCTTTTCTCGAGATGCGCCTAGGTTATCCAGAACAACTCGAGATTCAGGTCTATCTATAAACTTGTCTCTGAAAATTTATCTAGAACATGAGATTATTTATCGGCTTTAATTAGTAGCTATTCCTGTGCCAGTGTGATTACTCTTTATATAAATATATATATATTACTCCTGCGATTCCGTAATAAGGCAAACTACCCCGGCCATGTTTGGGTAGGTATAAATGTTTTTAAACATAAATGCCGTATGAGTATAATATTAAAAAAATAAAAAAAATACGATTGGAGACACGTTCACAGCCAAATTCGATAAATTCATGCCCAAGAGAAGAATAATATTTAGAAATCATGGTGCCTACCTTTGTGTAACAGCATTAATGAACTTAACGCTGGCCGGGGTTCGAAACGAGCCTCTAGGTGAAGATCTAAACGATGCTCTTGGCGAAGAAGGGAGGTTTTTGCGTCTCATGACTGCTTCATGAATCAGTATATACACAAATGAGCCCGGGTTAATCCGAATTTCTTCTCCGTGAGTTGCACATGAACTGATGCTAGTTTGAGAAGACTTGGTCCAATATGACGACATTTCTCTCCCGTAATCACCCGATATCACGCAGAGAAGTTATTAAAACGCGTGCAATCAGACCACTGTCGAATTAATCGTTCATTGTGAGGCAAATGCACTCTATTGCAATGTCTTAGAAATTCCTTGTTATTTTACCTTATTGATCGGGTCAGGTGGCAACCGAACTGTGTCTCACCTGATTATTGTCATTAGTTTGAACGGGTCATGTAAGGTCATCTTCAACAACAACGATGGTAATTCGTTTGCAACAAAACTCCTTTTGAATAGTGCAACTTCGTAATGTATTAAATGTTGTATTGTTTATCATGTGCACGTTCCCTGTAAAGGGGAATTTAAAATTCATGTGACATGGCCTTATTGTTGAAAACTTCATGAATTGTTAAGCGGACTTGCATCCAGTCTTGTATGAAATAGTTTTCTCTAATTATAACCATCAAGATTTCAGTGGCGTATGAATGGTTGGTTGGCTGTTTGTTTGGTAGGTGAGTGGATTGAGGTATAGGGAGGATGGTGGGTGGGTATTTGTTTGGTAGGTGAGTGGATTGAGGTATAGGGAGGATGGTGGGTGGGTATTTGGGCTGGTTGGATGGGTGGATGGATGGGTGGATGGATGGATTTTGATTGATTTTGATTAATTGACTGATTTATTGATTGATTGATTGATTGATTGATTGATTGATTGATTGATTGATTGCTAAGTTGGTTGATTGGCTGATTGGTTGGATGGTTGGTTGGTTGGTTGGTTGGTTGATTGATTGATTGCTAAGTTGGTTGATTGGCTGATTGGTTGGATGGTTGGTTGGTTGGTTGGTTGGTTGGTTGGTTGGTTGGTTGGTTGATTGATTGATTGCTAAGTTGGTTGATTGGCTGATTGGTTGGTTGGTTGGTTGGTTGGTTGGTTGGCTGGTTGGTTGGTTGGTTGGTTGATTGATTGATTGCTAAGTTGGTTGATTGGCTGATTGGTTGGATGGTTGGTTGGTTGGTTGGTTGGTTGGTTGGTTGGTTGGTTGGTTGGTTGGTTGATTGATTGATTGCTTGCTTGCTTGATTGATTGATTCATTGATTGATTCATTCATTGATTGATTTTGTTTGATCCATCAATCCATTCTTCGATCCATCAATCCATTGATCGATATTTGGGTCAATAACTTGCCCATCTTTTTCAGCTTTTTAAACCATTTTGAAGCTGCTTTACTTTGTTCTAATGATGCGCTCGATGACAAAGGTACATATGAACATGATGTGGAATACGACATTGCTACTTTACCGTAACTGGGTACCTCGTAGCTAGGTATAGTAATCTTATATAATAACATTCTACGATTCTACGAGATCGTGACTATGCACGCTAATTTTGGATTTTTATGTTTGTTTAACACTGATGAAAATAAAATAGATTCTGTTGTATAGGCCTGACTGATTTAAAATATTCCCTGCATTTATCACCTGCCTGTTTTCTCTTCGTGCAACTTTCGTTTTTTCACATTTGGGCAAATGCAAATTCATGCAGCATTCGAATGAAATTTGTTCATATTTCTCATAATAAACCTCAATTTGTATATGGGTTATATGAACACTCAGCCGGCATTCTCCATTAGTAGGGACACCGCCTGGTCATGAGTATTCCACTTATATAACGACGGTGCGTTTCTGGATTGTTAATCAGAACAAGCACATCCGTGAAAACGTAAAAGTGCTATTCCCTGTTCAAATATACATTCATATTTCCCCTGTCTTATTGATAATCATGAACGTATTCAAAACCTAGTCACAGTTTCGACCTACAAAGGTTTCGTGTACTCTATGCATGAATGTATTATTACTGATTGATCAATAAAGTCGCTTTAGCGAGTTATACCTGTACGCGGATTTATTACCGCCGATCCCTTATTGATCTTAGAGGGAAATTGCTTTTGGTTAGACTACCGTTTAACACCAAACTGACAATCGGCTAAATCTCGCGTGATTCTCGTTATTGTGCGTGGTGACATCACCATAGGCCTAAGTTCGGCCTTGGTATGAATGTGTATGAGTATGCCTAAATAAATCTTACATTTTGTTCGCCGACAGCCTATTTATTGTACAATAACATGTAAGCAAACGTAGGATAACCGAGAGAATTTCATATGGTTTTAGATGCTCAAAGTTTAGTGTGAAGTACATTAAGTTCTGAAGTTTTGTGGAAACTGTCAACATTGACAGTTTTGTCCAACAGGCTGTGAACAAGTTCCGGCCAAAATCTCAACTGAATATACTTTTTAAATTGTGTGCAATTTAAGAAAAAGTGAAAATTCAATTTAAAAAATATATTCAGTTGCTTATTTCAAGACGGTCTTGGCATTAAAAGCGAAATGTTGCGCCGGAAATATACAAGAAGTTCTAGCTAACAGTTCCTATACAGTATTTTGGAAGACCTGTCCGACGATATTACAGAGTGATTCTGATGTTTTCGTAGAGGTACTGAGGGTCTCCGATCTAACTTTTGCGAAGGAGTATAGAGTATATATGGGAACCAAGGCCTTATAGAGAAAAGAACGGGCCTCGTTAGCGCAGGGGCTATAATTCCTAATTCCTACAAATATAAGTCTTAAAATGATTTTGTTTTTCTAATGTTAGTTCAACGTGAATATTACAGTCCCAATTATAGCTGATTATCCAGCTTTGTTTTTTTTTTGTGGTGGGGGGGAGAGAGAGACTTTCCGCTGGAACCTGTGAGAAGCAAGGAGATTGACTCACCAGAAATCCTACCACAGTCACATGGCTTGTAAACGTTTGATGGTTAGTACAATTTGTTATTGAAAAAAAATAATAATACCGTTAATACCGTTTAATTCCGAGATAGCCTACTCTACATCCACTGGCGGATTGAAGGCGTTAATCAAGAATATAAAGCCACGGAAATGATTGGTTTTCCAGGAATTTGTGGGCACCAATCAGATAGCACATTACGGGAATACTGAACTACAGTCGAAAAATGGGCGTGTGTCAATTATAAAACTTGCCGGGACTCTCTTTTGATTGTTTTTCAAAAGGCGATAGGGTAAATGTTTTCGGATCGATACGGATCTGTGTTCGTTTTCTGTCAACTTTCGAAAACTGAATATCTAACAAATTGTGTCAGTTTATCGATCGAATAGTTTGGGTGATGCCATATTTACTTTTTGAAAGTTGTAGGCGCATCTGGTTGGTTGAATCTAATTTTAACTCGCAATCTCTCGCCTAACTTGTTTCTTCTCACCCAGCCTGCTGCTCGAGTCAAACCGATCAGTCTTATAGACTGTCTCAGATAGAAGTGTACCCTTGTCTAAACAGCTATATGGTGTAACAATACATCGAGCTATCGATTTATAGTAATAGTTGCTGCTGCAATATAGTAAATTGTCGATAGTTAGGTTATGCAGCAGTCTAAAAGCATTTAAAAGCCACGTATAACCTTCACAAAGTTTGAAATTGCTATAGATTAAGTAGAGGTGCTTCACGGTTATTGAAACTTACTGACTGCAGCCGCGGTTGCACGTGCAAACATTGGTTCCGTGGGTCTGAGCCGGCTCTGATCCGGATCAGAATAGTCCGTCTTCTTTGACCCACCAAATTTGATGGGTACAAAACAATCCGCATCAGTTAAGTTCGTCAAAAAAAAATCGGGGTGCTCAGGGCACAGAATTCTGATCTTTTGCCGAAATCTATTTTAACTTAATTTTTGGATAATGCGTACTGATTTCAATACGCTGTATATACCGTATGTACTATGCTAAAATGCAACCCCATGTAGCAACTACCGGTTTAGAGATAAAAGTAGGCCAATGTTTAGGGCTTATGTAGAATTAATATGTGTCAGGTTTATTGACAAATAGGCCTATAAAAAACTATATGATATATAGGTACCACCGTACCAGGGTGTACACCAATACTGTTTGAGTTTCTTTATTAATGTTGTTTATTTGACGAGAACCGTACCATTTTTGTTAACTTGTCAAACATGGGGAAAATGAATAGACATTACAATGGCAGGAATGTAATATTTATTTGTTTCTGAAAATATAGATTTATTTTTCGAAAATATATAAAAATGGTTTAATTTTAACTTACGAACCCAGTACAAATAACTTTGCTTTAGTCTTAAAACTGTAATATAGTCATGTTATGCTATAACTATGAAGCAATAATTCCAGGGTTAAAGTATAACTTGTCGAGTTAAATTTTCCATTTCTAGTTTCTACCCGTACTGAATGAAACATGCATTGAAAGGGGTATGCACAGGTCTAATTATTGAGAACCGTTACACCCCTACGCGAGCCTCGACGAAATACGAAAGAGCGGCTGGGAGTATGTGGAAGCTAACTCTGAATTAGATGGCCTTCTGAAAACACGTGTGTTTAGTTTACACTGGATTAAAATGTCAAAACTCGGTTAATAATACATGCTCGTGACCTGTCAAGTTAGACTGGCCTTGTTTTCGTGTCAAGAGGCATAAAATGCATTGTAGTCTTGTTGGTTTTCAGATAATCCTAGTGCTGTAGGTTACCGCTATATAACTTTGACAGAAAGTTGGAAAGCATGTCGTTTGAAATCTATTTTCTCAGATCGTAGTTTCTTAATTTATTTCTTGAATTCCGTGGCAAAATGTCACTGATGCAATGCGTCCGAGGACAACTAAATATGCACTGTGTGCAGCTCACGAGACAGCAAAATGTTCGCCTCTTTGCGAACTATACCTGTCAGCAGCTAGTGACACAACGTGATGATGGTCTGAAAAGTGTGCCAACATTTGGAAAACAATGTCCACATTTCTTTAGTACTAAGCAGAGTGATCGTAATTTTAGCACTCGTCGACCAGGCGTTGAGGAAGGTAAAGACGTTTGGAAAATGTTAAAAGACGAGTTCAGTGTGCTAAAGACAGGACACATCACAAAAGCGGAGCCGGAGGTTCCCCGTGAGACTGATGTGTTGATAATAGGGGGTGGTATAATGGGTAACTCTGCCGCCTACTGGCTCACTCACCGTAACCCTAAAGCTATGAAGTGCACCATAGTGGAGAGGGACCCTTCTGTAAGTTTAAATACAGCATGCAAGAAATTGAAATTTGGGGACCAGCTCTGGTTGTCACTAATTAAACGGAATAACCAAGGACACCGAATGGCAACAGTTATAATTATACTAACCACTTCTTAAGATGGGAAACTGAATGATTAATATTAATTTGAATGACTTTTCACTGCATTCCCGCTATAGAGGCACCTCATTGCATCTTTCAGAATAAGAAAGGCAGTGATATTACATGAACTGATGCTGATATTACTCATGTACCTAATAATATAGTTACTATATTATTAATTTAAGTTGATGTACTGGTATATATTAACAAAGGCCCTGAACCATGTTATCTTCCTCAACCCTTGGCCTTCTAATAATGGCAGTGTATTAATGGCTTACATATACTTGTAAGCTGTCTTAGTGGAACATTATCTTTCATTAACGTAAGAGTAGAGGAACATTATCTTTCATTAACATAAGAGTAGAGGAACATTATCTTTCATTAACATAAGACTAGAGGAACATTATCTTTCATTAACGTAAGAGTAGAGGAACATTATCTTTCATTAACATAAGAGTAGAGGAACATTATCTTTCATTAACATAAGACTAGAGGAACATTATCTTTCATTAATGTAAGAGTAGAGGAACATTATCTTTCATTAACGTAAGAGTAGAGGAACATTATCTTTCATTAATATAAGAGTAGAGGAACATTATCTTCCTTTAACATAAGAGAAGAGGAACATTATCTTTCATTAACATAAGAGTAGAGGAACATTATCTTTCATTAATGTAAGAGTAGAGGAACATTACCTTTTCTAACTTTCAGTTCACTCCTTCCTCCACCATGCTCTCTGTGGGTTGAATCAGATATTATAGATCCATGTTTAACTGTAATTACAATGTGCTATTAACCACCTTTTCTTACATTCAGTTCACTCGTTCCTCCACCATGCTCTCTGTGGGTGGTATCAGATATCATAGATCCATGCTTAACTGCAATTAC
>JAVFBZ010153251.1:4641-15954 GCA_032466195.1 Katharina tunicata
GACTTCATCGCCGCTATCTGTAAAGCATGATGTTATATCAAACATCGGACTCATTTGAGTTCCTGGTTTACAAAATAAGCGCCGAAATATGAGCACTGATTATGCGTTTGGCTTGTTTTGGAGTAACTTTACTCGTGTTATTATGAAGAAACTGATGGTTAACTATTGGCTTGTTGGCTTGCTTTGCAGAAGTTGTGTGCATTGCTCGAGAATGTCATTCAGTGGTGGATCTTAGTCAAATAAATTACGAGGGAAGTTCCACAAGAAGAGAATACTCTTGAGAAGAGTATGCGATAGGTAAACAGGCCAGAGAAGGGTATAGCCAGATTCCTTTGCAAACATTTTGTCAGTATTTTTGTATACCTTTAAACCCCCTTCACACTACCTTTTCTACGACCTCTCCGACCATGCCCGTCCAATTTCCTCCTTCCAAAACACCGTAGCTATTGTTAGGGGCTTCATAAACAGTGTATGTGAAGTGAAGGTCTTTAGATAACCTCTCCAGTAACTCGATGGAGAATCCTATGAATTTGGGGCCATTTCGACCGCTCTTTTTCATTACAAATGGCTCATCCTGAAATTAAGCAGTTAGCCAGTTGATTACTTTTCAGATTACGTAGAAAATAGGCAGTTTACTACAGGAAAAATTTTCCCCGAAAGTGAGAATCAGTATTTAGCTTTTCTTTCGCTTCCTTTTTTATCATAAATTCATGGTTTGTAAGTGTTGGGTAGTAAATAAATTTACCATTTTGCGTGTTAATTATGTTAGCGACACAATTGAGAAAAATGGAGAAAAAAAAGTAGAGAAATCGGTTTTATTAAAATATTCAGTGACCTAGGTTAAATGCGAGTTTTCGGACAACCGGAAGTAAAATGGCAATAATCGTGACTTAATGGTTAATTTGCAGGTGAAGTAGTATATAATGGGATTTTTTCTGCAATAAGGTTGGGAAATGTTTGGTAAAGTGTATGTAGTTTGAATACTTGAAATGTAGACGTTGTAAAGATGATGCCGTGAGGAAAATAGTTAACTGCGTTTGTAGTGGAGAGGTGCCCTAGTGATTTATGCGTTGTGTTTCAGATCCTGTGTATATCTTTACTATAATAAGATAGGAACAACTTTATGTTTTCAATAAAACTGATTTCTTTACTTTTTTTCATTTTTCTAAATTGTGTGTGTGTCGCAAACATTATAAACACGCAAAAAGGTCAATTTTTAATTACTTATTGTATTTACTATCCAACACTTACAAGACAGATGACCCGTGCCTAAATTATACAGATTATACCTATACAGGTATCAAACGACTTGGAATTTCACTAATCCGGATTTTACGGTTAGAAATTTGTGTTAGGATAATCCCAGATTTTCAACGTTTTACACGTGTGAGAGCTCGTACAGATGTGCGAATACGATTATGTCAAATTCAGAACATATTCTTCATTTCAATTATCAAGCAATGTCCTTTTGCGTGAAGACAAATGTTTCAAGATTGATAATGCAAGAAGATATTTATGCATATAATTTAACAAATCAAGAGAAAAGTCTGTTGATGCCAGATATTTTGTTATATTAATCGTAATAGAGTAATATCTTACGAGGACAACGGCCACCTTTACCACAGACGGGAAGATACCGATGTCTGATTTGGGTTCCTCAGAAATAACCTCTTCAGAAAAACTTAACCTAGGAACTGATTGGTTGTCTGATTTAGTCCATTCACCAATCTGAAAGTGTGAACGAATAAATAAATTAAGCACGTACTTTAATACTGAGGAAATTGTTTTAAATCAAAGATCAATCTTGATTATGTGATCGCAAAATAGTGGTTAGGTATGCACCATTTGTTCGTGTCCATGGAGACTTATTGATGAAAGCTACATAACAAGCACTTAGTTTCCATTCTATTTAGATTGACAGACCCCACCCGACCCCCGCCACCACCACATTCTACACATATAGGTACAAGTCAAATAAGCTGGCAGATTGATTCATATGATAGAGTGTATACCTTCTGGAATAGGTTAACTCCGCCATGTTTATAGAGATGTAATGTGTAGTCCTTCCTCTCTCCACGTTCATTGAACTTTATTGCTCCCGTCAGTCCGTTTAGACTTGTCTTTGGCCCAGCAACCTTCAACACGGAAATAAATACGTGTCATTGTTCAAATTTGTTATGGTTCACGGCAAAACTATTCACCTTTGTTAGCTATTTGATGGTTGTGTTCTGCAGCTCGGCATTCTTTAAATGTGATTATTTAGAAAACGTAACAAGCTTTTAAAATAACAATGACACGTTTAGCTATTTCGGTATATGCACAAGTTTTTAAAAGATTAATTTTGTTAAATTTTACCCTTTTTAGTTTAATTTTATCTTTAAACAACAATATAAATGGGAATTCCCATTGAGGTTCCAATACGTGTTAACAGTAGTCTGCATATGTGTGTTTACATTATAAATTATTATAAGATTATAAACAGATTCAAAGCACATTCCGAGTAGGGCATAGTTTACCTTCGGTTGTTTAAACTCAAAAAGCAAATAAAGTTCATATAGGTTGCAATGGTCAATTAAAATGGTTACTCTTTTGTTAACAAAATCAAAACTGTGTGTTGTACAAAGATCCAACCCCTCATTTGAAGTATTTAGACAAAACCGACTTATTACCCATACCTTTCTCATGTAGTGAAGGAGTTTCAATGATGTGAATGCAGCATGGTCAGTTTGCGAGCTGGAATCATTGAGATACTTTTCCACGGCTTCACCAATAACTAGGGCCGCATCAGCTGCCACTGAGCGATATCTACTTAACATTTCAACCTGAGGATGGATGTAACGAAATGCCAGTAACTGACACTGAGTTCCGAACAAACCAAGCTCATACGTGTTGTTCATTCCAGATAGAGCTTGTAAGAGTGAATACTAAAACACACAAATGCAGAGAAAACCAATGACTTACGGCTTGAAGCTAACAATAAATATCAGTGAAATAATACACTTACGGCTTGAAGCTAACAATAAATATCAGTGAAATAGTACTTTTAGGGTGGTCTTCAAATAAACGCGTTTGTTTCGCACTATTTGACTTTTGGCTTTGAAATTTAACTCATTTTAAAAAATTAAAAATTAAATAAAATCAAGTGTTATTAACTGAGAATCCTAATACCTCTGTTCATATGAATGTACTTACCGGCTCAACTATCATGAAAATCAAATCTTTTTTTTCCAACATCTTCGATTTCTTCGCCTTAGATCAAAATAGAAGAAAAATTGTATAAAAGATACAAAACGTGGTTCCATTAGTTTCCAAGATATTTACAAGAATAATCAAATTATTGATTTGGAAAGTCATATTATTGAAGAGTAATACAACACTAAAAATAAATACATGCATATCCATTACCCCCTCTGTTGTTTCAAAATGTTTTGTGCCAATTGAAGAGAGAATAATATATTCTGTTTTTCTTTGTAACTACGCAACTTCCTTTATAATCGTATCAAACTGGACATTTATGGGAGCGACTTGGATGAACAAGTACAAAACACAAAAATAGCCATGACCGGTCGCATTACAGTTTACAAAAACTAACCTGTTGTAATATAGGCTTTTATTTAAGACTACGTTTCTTTTACCTTAACAAGCTAATGACGGTTTATTATTCAATGGAATAACATGTCTTGTAATTTTATATATTTAAAAGATTACAGAAGGTACATGTATGGTCTGTACCTCAGAGAGAACGTTAAAGATGAGGCTGTCAAACTCATCCCGTGGACTACAGATGATGATGTGTTTCTGTGATAATAGCTGAACGTTCCTGAGCACTTCCTTTATCATGTCCTTAGAGTCATCCGCTATAGAAAATGGTATCAAGCCTATTTTTTTGTCAATCATCTGATGGGCTAAATCCTTACATTCTGGGAAAAGTGAGACGTGACAATTGTACACAAATATCATCTTTTAGTTAACACATTTACACCTATATATATTTTTTTTTGTCAAGAGTAATCACACTGGCACAGGAATATCGACTAATTAAAGTCAATAAATTATCTTATGTTCTAGATCAATTCTCATAGACAAGATTCTAGATAGACCTGAATCTCGAGTTGTTCTGGATAACCTAAAGGCGCATCTCGAGAAAAGGCAATACATGTAACATGTAAATTATGAAGATAAATATGTGGCGAATATTTAACACGTATAGATATTAGGTATGGGTTAAAATAAGCACAACCTGAAAAAAGTATCGTTTAAAGTTAGTAGTAAACCCATTAGTCAACCAAATGAAGATGAGGGCAGTTAAGAGTTATCTGATACAGAAGGGAGTTTCGTCTTAAACAAGAGGTCCCTGAGAGATTTGTTATTCTTGTACGCTATGATAGCTGTGATAGGGGCTTTACCATTTTAGGTACAAGGCTTTGATATTCCTGTATTATGAGACTTGCAAAACTGGTGCTAGGCTTGCACAAAAGGAATAATGTCTACCCTGGAGCCTTTACCTGGTTCAAGGTTGAAACCCAATGGATACAACTTTATATACTTGAATTAGTCGATATCCCTGTGCCAGTGTGATTACACTTTATAAAAATATATACAAAAGAACGACGAACAATTATTTCCCCTTAACTAAGGATATGACTTGACGATTAGATCATATATTCTAACCAACCAGCTCCGTGGTTGAGCGTTGGACTACGGAGCCCCTTCACTGTACCCGGAATAGGTTCGATCCCCCCTGTGGACCTTGGGTATATAAGGGAAGTTTTTTGGTGGCTGCAGAGGTCGCGGGTGGTTTTTGCGAGGTTTCTTCCCGGTTTTCCACCATTCACCGGCAAAGCAAAGTCGTCATATATGTGAAATACTCATGAGTACGACGTTAAACACTAATCATACAAACAAACAAATCTAACCAATCATTAGCTCTAATGTATCCCGTGATCAACCTGTAACCTGTAATATAGTCTCCAAGACAAATAAATCTTGTTTGCAAAATATCCACTTATGGCAAATTCCAATTTCTGCTTTGTTTTAAGCTGTGTCAAAGATTCCATATGCTTCGGTCTCAACTGGGAAAAAAGGTGATTTGTGCCTTTGACAACTGGGGTGCCAGCCGTCAAGGTTACTCATTTAATGATAGTCATATAATGAAACAGTTAAAGTTCTTTGACTCTGCCTTCGCCTCAGTCTATATCAAATTTGGGTGTGTCTGTATAACTTTCTAGACCTCACCAAAGGGCCATCACTGTATGATGATAGAAGATGGTTCAGTGGATAGCAAGAGTTACAGCTAAAAGAGCTAAACGACACAAATAAAATTTTCATTGAAAAAGAAAGGTCCCAGCTTAACAGAATGTTAATGCTTCCGAGCATTATGGTCATTGTGTCCATTTTGACAATAATAATGCGGTTACATATCAATGAAGGTATGCTTATTTAATAGTGAAGTGTGGAGAAGAGCACATGCTGTTTATCAGAGACTAAATGGTCATGACATACCTTCGTTTCCAACTCCATCGGGCATTATCATTATTGCATTGATCCAGTTGTTGCTGAGGAAAAGGTCCACGACAGCTGTGTTTTGGTCATGTGACGAAGGAATGAGTTCGATCATTGTAGTCCATGTGACCGGGTCATCTATTTTGTTCTGATCTAGCCAATCATACCCTTTCTCGGCAGTCACAAGGTACGTCACATTTAATTGTTCTAACATCATTGCCATGTTTGTGTAGTACGGTCCAACAACAATATGAGTCTCAATTTTGTTCGTAGTTCCATGAAATTCTAATTCTAAAATAAGAATAAAAAAAATAATACAAATTTCCGTCTTTAATTTTTCCTTAAATCGCAAGTAAACAATTAACACAGTCTTATTAAAGGAGTGTTTTATTTGTTTATATGTTACCAAGAGTTTGTTTTAGAGTCCAGTATTTAAACATTGCAATTGTAAGGTATTATTAACAGTGCATTAATACATAGACTTGAGCTGGGAATACGAAATTCTAAGAACTATAGCTAGTCTTTTTACGCTCTATGCTGTTTAAGGTGTTTTGAAACCCTGTCCAAAAACACAATTCATACTAGATATTTTGATATTTTATCGTAGTTGGCAGTATCGTCTATTATATAGTCTCATATACACACTGGTAGACAATTTTCCGTCACACAGAACACATTGAAGCCTGTCAAACCCCCTTCAAGATCTCTCAAAAAAAAGTTGATCCAAATCAGACGCACCAAATTTTCACATATAACCGGGTTTATAGATTGAAGGTTGAAAGGTATCCATTGCAGGTTATTCCTGCTTTAAATCTTAATTTGAATACGCTTTTCATTTAGGTATGGATACTAACAAACTACGTACCCCATGTACATAAACATAAATAAGTCGATATCCCTGTGCCAGTGTGATTACTCTTGACAAAAATATATATATGATCTAGAACATGAGATAATTTATCTTTATATATATAACCCCGGTGGAGGCAAGTAAAATTTTCTTTCTCTTCATTTATAGAGTAATCACACCGGCACAAGGATATCGACTAATTAAAGCCGATAAATCATCTCATGTTCTAGATAAATTCTCAGAGACAAGTTTCTAGATAGACATGAATCTCGAGTTGTTCTGGATAACCTATAACTGCATCTCGAGAAAAGGCAATACATGTAACATGTATATTGTCAAGATAAATATGTGGCGAATATGTAACACACATAGATATTAGGTTTAGGTGAAAATAAGCACAACCTGGAAAATGTATCGTTTAGAGTTAGTAGTAAACCCGTTAGTCTACCAAATGAAGATGAGGGCAACTAAGGGTTATCTGATATAGAAGGGAGTATCGTCTTAACCAAGAGGTCATTGAGAGATTTGTTCTTCTTGTTCACTGTGATAGATCTCTGTAGTAGAGGCTTAATTCATTTTAGGTACAAGGTTTTGATTTTCCGGTATTAGGAGACTTGCAAACCTGGTGCTAGGCTGGTCATATTATATTACAAAAAGAATAATGTCTACCCCGAAGCCTTTACCTGGTTCAGGGTTGAAACCCAATGGATACAACGTTTGAAGTGTTGTAATCCAATGAGCTCTCTCCATGCGTTTTCGTTTGGTCTCTTCTTCAGAAGGAAAAACAGGAGTTTAATAAATCGGCATGATTTCAAAATGATCTATGACCGAATGATCAGGAAGGGAGAAATGTTCACCTACTGGGAAGGTAATCAGCTGTAATCTGATTGAACTCTAATGATTGTCGGCTCTATGCCTAAGAGGATTTTTTGTTTTCCAACATACTGTTTCAGACACTTTTTACAAGTGATGAGGTAAGCCACATTTGCAGAATCACAGTGTAAAACATCTGTCAAATGATAGACATTTTCAGTTTGTTCCCCAACGAAGAAAGCCCTCTCTGGTATGTAATAGTCTAGCTGAGTCTTCATACATTTGGAAGAACTGCCTGACAACATAACAGGGTGACTCTAGTGTTTTCAGGTTTTCCAGTTAACAAAAATCCAAAGCACTTTTGTAATTTCTATGTTTCATGACTATTGATGAATCTATCAAGCCCAAATCTATCAATCAGATCAACTCGGTTACCTGTTTGTATTTTAGTCCAACCTTCCTCAGGCAAGTTTAAATCCGCCAGCACATCTACGTTAGATGGTCGATACGTCACACAATCAGGCATCGAGTGAAACTGAAGGCTAAATTCGTCAAACGCTTCAGGGAAGTCCAGACTGTCCGGTTGACCAGAATTTAAAAATACTGCAGAATAAGAGCAGATGTATTTCTCAAGATGTTATACAGGCATGTGAAATTATTACAGAAGTAAACGGGAATACCATTCATAAAATGGCTAAGTTATGACATGCTAACATGTTACGGTAGTGGGATTGATTGATTGATTGATTGATTAGCGTTTTACGCGACATGTATCGGTTTATGGTAGTTGGAAGAAATTGAATTAATCTCATTCATTCAACTTCAAGAATACAATTGAATCAGGATATATGACAAACCACACATCCTGAAAAGGAATTGTACAGACAAAGTTTCACAAATAATATATGCAACAGAAATCTTTGAATAAAGCCTCGGTATATATTGGTTTGTGTTGTTTTTGTGGTGTGCTGTTATTTTAGGTTGTTTCTTTTTGTTGTTTATTGTTGACGATGGCGATAGTGTTGTCGTTACTGTGTTAAATGTAGGTCCCTTTAAATTAAATTCAGACAAAGCCTACAACCATCACATACACTCTTCTGTCTTAGGTTCTTATATTTTTGTCCACATAATAGATAAACGTGTCATTTACATTCCACATTAAAAACAACTTTGCCTACCAAATTATTTAACAGTACTTGATCAACCATTTCCGCACTATTTTTGTTTTTACACAAAAGTCATTACCATAGTTTTAAATTTAATCATGAACTTATTACATTCACTGACGTCACATCTTTGAGCTATCAAACATGGTGATATAACCTGTCAAGAGATCATGTATTTTTATAAATTAAATCATGTTTGGATGGAAACATTTGATGGTAAGCCGTCTGTGTGAAATGATTCTTTATTAAAAATTCAAATAGTTTCAACAAAAGTATTAGGCCTACATTGTGAACAATGGCTTTTATTTGACTTTTTCCAAAGGTAACGAAATTCAAAGCGCTATATCTATACTAATTAATTTTAAATAATGCCTTATTTATGTAAGGTTTGCTTAATGGGATAGCTTTATATTCCTTAAGACAAACCTAAATAATGCATTTTGAGGTGTTATTTGGGAATACAACTGTAAAAAGGCAGCAGACCGCCTATACAGTGACCGTTTCTGACGCCAGTATCAGTGCGCATATTTATATAAAGATGCGTTGAGCTCGTTCATCTTAGATCGAACATACGAGTTTACGTAGAGCATCTCTCAATACATCCAACACATATAATCTACCACCGTCCAAAATAGCACCTTATCTATTATATTCAATCAAAGCGTTCAGTATTCGACTTAAGCAGGACTAAGTTACTATGGAAACTGAGAGATTGTGCATGCGTAATATATTGATCATAAAAAACTACTTACCCACATTAAGATTGAGTCTATCCTTGGGACAAGCCGAATCGCCAATCCGAATCAGGAACAGAACTATGACCACGCTGAACCCCATGCTGACGAGGTTCGTCTTTCCCTGCATCATGCTCACACTACTAAGTTCACCTTTTTCTTACCAATTTATGTAATCCGTGTTCTGTTGATCGGTGAATGTTTTTCATTTGGATGTTCTGAGTTCTTACTGTTTACCACTGAATTCGCCAGTCAGTTTTCAAATGTTGCCTATCATTTAGAACCTGCTATGACATTTGCTGCCAAATTTATTCGCTTCGCGCTGACAAAAATATTCATCATAAAGTATATCGGGCGTGGATACTGTTTATGAACCGTTTTCTGTAACTCGCCATCTAATTGACTCCCATGACGCCTGGGTTGTTTTGTTTTCCATACATGTACGTCTCAAATATACAAACCCCTTTAACATTTGTATGATGGCATCGCTCATTTTTCATTTCCCATCGGCTTCAGATGCATTCTGAACGAAGTCGACATTAGAACTAAGTGATGTCAAGGGAGGCCCTGTTCAGCTATATCCAATACACATAATTTAACATATACAGTTTTAACAAATGCTAATGGTTACACGCCGTTAATATTTAATGTGTTTTGGGGCATCTGATAAATGACATTACAATATGAAAACTAACGATAATTATATATTGACACTTTACATATTAAATTACTTCGATACATCTCCAACAAATAACATCATTACATACATTATGTTACACGTTACTAGTTATTCAAAATGCCATCTCCTAGATAGGATATTTTGCTTTAAAGTTCACAGTGGAATGGAAAGAAAAAATAAATTTACAACTCGATCAATTGTACGAGCAGTTTTCTTCATTTTATCAAAGAAGAATTACTTAGTAAATACATTTACAACACAGAGACTTTTCAATATTTGTAGTATAATTTTATATAAATAAAAGCGTGATTACATATCATCAACAAAAATGGAAACAGCGTTATTATTACTAAAACACTCGCTTGGTTTATTTTGGGTTTTAAGTGATATTTAAAGTTAGTTCATACATATGACGGTTAGAATATGATTTAAATCACACTACACCAACAGTCACGATTATTAACAGAGCACGAAAGTATTATTACCATTTGAATCGAACTAAGTGTCTTTGATATTTGATTTGAAATAGAAAGCGGATATCAATTGATTCGAGCTGGAAGTTTTGTATATTTGAATTTAAATAGAAAACTGTTACATCTGAATTTAAATGGAAAGCTTATACCAATTGAATCGACAAAGAACTTTTTAATATTTGATTTGAAATAGAAATTTGTTA
Source organism: Katharina tunicata (assembly GCA_032466195.1). Taxonomy (NCBI): domain Eukaryota; kingdom Metazoa; phylum Mollusca; class Polyplacophora; order Chitonida; family Mopaliidae; genus Katharina; species Katharina tunicata. Next base: position 15,062 of record JAVFBZ010153251.1, read on the forward strand.
CATCTGAATTGAACTCGAAAATTGTTACATTTGAATTGAAATCGAAAACTGTTACATTTGAATCGACAAAGAGGTCTGTTACATTTGATTTGAAATAGAAAGGTGACATAGATTTATTCGACCCGGAAGTTCTTCATATTTGAATCGAATACAAAACTGGAGGATCTGAATTGACACAGAAAGCTGTTACGATTTGAATCGAGATAGGAGTCGGTTACATTTGAATCGACGTACATGTAGAAGTCGGTTTCATTTGACTCGACATAGAAAACTGTAAAATTTGAATCGACCTGGACGTATGTTACATCTGAAGCAATGTAGAATCCTGCTACACTTGAATATATATATACCATTGTCTTCGAATTTACAAAGATTCAATGTATGTTTTTCACATTGGAGTTTACGTGGAAATCAGACAAAACTGAAAAGACATACATGTAGGTTATGTTACTCTTGAACAAACACTCTTAAATCGGAATTCACATATGAATGTCTCACGTTTAATTGACAAATACATTTGGTAAATTTGAATTGACACATAATGTTGTAACATCTGAAAAATCTGGAGAAAAAGGACAATATTTCAGAAGAATTTTTGACGACAGCCTCAAAGCCCAAAATACTAGTTACGAAACAACGCCCAAATGCTCTTTGTTATAAATTCATAAGCTATTCTAGCATATTATGTCGACATAGATTTATAATCACATCATATTTAAAAAGCATAAGTCTAGGCAGATTCATTTCTGTGGAGAAATAACGGTAATAATGGAATTTTTCTGAAAATAAAAAAAAAGTCATTTGATTGTCTGCTTATGTCCGTTTTCTGACAGAATTTTTTTTTGTTGGGGGGGGGGGGGGGGGGGGTGCTGTACAAAAAAGACAAAACCGTT
>JAVFBZ010153262.1:0-18896 GCA_032466195.1 Katharina tunicata
CAAAGGAGGGCCCCAGAGGGCTGTGGCCTAGCACAATAATGTTAGGTGCGCCAGAACCGCCATTACCCCTACTACTCTGCCCCCCCCCCCACCAAATTTAATCAGATAATCATTTCTTTCCCTTTGTAGGCTAAACTGGTCCATGTAAAGTTAAACGCATACAGTCAGCCAAGACACCAACAGCTTTATAGACCATCTTATTTTCGCTTGATGATTATCATGGTGGCCATCACGGGATACATCTTTGAGATCATATAGGCCTATATATTTCCTGCCAAAAAGTGTTCTGCGGCACTTATTTTATTTTCATTTTTCTTGAATAAAATTTATTCATGATTTCATATACAATCAATTTTTCTTTCTTAAATTATTCATATATTTGATGTTCGTGATATTTACTTATCTATATAATCATATACATATTTTACAATTATATATTCGAAAAATAACACGTTTCTTATCTCCATATTACCCTTATGCCATATATAAATATTACATTGGTAAATATTAATATACATTTGACAATTTCAATCTATACAGTATAAATAAAAGTTTGCTGTTCGCCGCTAATGTCTTTCTGTATATATCTTATATTTTTATCGATTATTCCAAGTAGTATATCACAATCTATCACATATTCAGGTGTATCTATTGACATGAATAAATGAGTAAAATTTGACACTAACCTGCTATTGATTTCTATATTTGTTCTTTCCTGGTTTATCATTTCTATGTTTCTATCTACCTGTTCACATAGCTTCCGACTTTTTTTTCATTTAATTTTAACCCACACAATCTTCCAAATTGTGCGATAATGTTTAATAAAAACCGTCACGTGGTCCGAAAATTGGAATACACATTGCTCGTTGTTTAAAGTTAATGGTATTCCTTTGACATTTTTTGATTGTCTCAATTTACATTACAAGATCTCAACTGATAGTACAAATATCAAAGCGCTTTATAGTGGACAGCCCTGTCGTATTCCCTTTTCTATCGGGAACCACTTAGTTAACCACCCTACGTTAGTTAGGCCTACACAGTTTTGAGCATCAGGAATAAAACAATCAATTCATTTACAAAATTGTTACCCAAAACCAAAACTATGTTATACCTGAGAAATATACAATTTAGAAAGAATCAAATGCCTTTTCAAAATATAAGGCTAGAATGGTATATACCTGGCAAGTTTTCTACATCAGTATGTGTTATAATATCCTGGATTATTCTTACATTTTGGAAAACTCCCCTATATGTAATATAACCCGATTGGTCATTACTCATCAATTTTTCAAGGACTGTTTGCATACGTTTAGCCAGTACGCCTGGGCCAATTTTGTAATCGCAACAGGTATCTGAAATTGGTCGAGTCACTGGGTTTTAAATTTAGCCTTCTTCATATTTTGGCATCAGTGCGAGTACACCCTTTCTTTGTGAAATTGATAGTATACCATGGTTATATGCGTAGTTTAAACTATTCGTTACCAACGTGTCTATCTCATTCCAAAACATTTTATTAAACGCTGGACCTAATCCTTCAATTCCTGGACTAGATTCTTTTTTTTTTTCAATACCACTTTCTATGGTTATCTCCCCTTCACAAATCTCTATATCATTATTTAACATTAGCAGGTTTACATTTTGAACAAAGTTTTCATATTCTTCTTTTGAAAATGTTTTTTCCTCTTTCAATCCGTTACCGAAAAAAATGCATAATTCTTTATTTATCCCTTCTGTTGAGTTACATATTTTGTTTTACATACTTTTACGGAGTCTGGATTTAGTGATACTATATTTTATTCCTGCTGTTTTAATTTGTGTTTTTGCATACTTCCCAAAATGTTTGCTGATCAACAATCAACCTATAAGTTTCATCTATTACCTTATTTATTATTTCTACAAATTTATGGTCCAATAACAGGCTGTTATTTAATTTCCAATATCCCCTTCCTCTTTCAGCTAGTACACACTTACATAAGCAGCTGTTATTGAATTTGACACTTTGGTTAGTATAAACTCAATTTCAAAAATATAATCCAATCTTCTGGCTATAAATGGATTGTCTCTCTTCCAAGTAAATTGTCTCCATACATCATACAGATTTAAATTTGCTTCAAAAGTATTTCTTCTCCGCTGATTACATCAACATTACTGTCTTTCACTGTCCAATAACTTTTTTGTGCGGTTCTGCTCCACTGATAACATCAAGATTACTGTCTTTCACTGTGTTCACATCACCAGTAATTATACATTCCATTTATCAAAATCAATAGTTTATTTCAATATTTTCCGTGTCATGTTTACAGACATATTTCATGTGTAAATATGCATATAAGTATTCTATTGCCACTTTCTTTAATTTCTATTTGCTCCGGATCCGGCTTTGACTTTTTTTGCTGAATAAATCTAATAATCCGAGACTCCTATTTGTAGCAGGTACGGCACTGAGGGACCCTCCCCATTTTCTTTTGAAACATAGGCTTCCTGAATAAGTGCTGTATCTATTTTCTTCCGTTTTAAAAATCTAAATAGACACGTTTTCTTCTTTTCCTGTCTTAGCCCCCTCACATTTAAAGAGCATATTGAAAACTTATTCATTTGAAACACATTATCAAAAAATTAAATATTGTCACTGGTATGTCTCTTTTACGACACACGAGCGAATATAATCGCCCGATCGCCACGTGTGTTCAGGCCAGCGACAGCGGTTATGATCGCCGAAACCGTTTGTCCGACCAGTCAGTCGCTCGGATCAAACATGTTTGATATTTTCGGCCGGCTTTTAGTCGCCAGCGAATGATCGCTCGAGTACAGTCGCGCAAATCGATGCTGAAAGAGGGGGAATTGGTAGTGTTGGGCAGAAAGACCGTGCCTTTTTAATATAAATAACATTGAATATATACTCATGTAGCCCAGATACATTGGCTTATCTTCGCTTGCCAATTCTTTTACTTAATTGAAATACACGCCTCGACTCCGCTGCCGCATTATTTATCTTTTTGTCTAAATATTTCTGTTCTCCCATCGGAGTCTACGTCTTAATCTTCTTTTGAAGATTAAATAAATCGCAGCAGCGGCAGCTAATTTCCGTTTTGATCTCGCCACATTGAACAAATGACAGGAATTGCGCGGTTTTTTTTTTTTTTTTTTTAGGGAAAAACAACTCCGGATTGCTGGGTCAATCGCCACGTGTGCGCTCTCAAGTCGGCCGAAAACTTTCGCTGGCGATTATATTCGCTCGTGTGTCCCCTGCATTAGTCACTCCTATTCTCATCTTGTCTTTCTGAACTTGGTGGTGTAAAGTGTGCCGTTCTTTAGAGTCTGGACTCCACAATAGCCGGCTATACTTTTTAACATTTGTTTTTTTTTTTCCATATGAATATAACTCCTGAAGCGCCTTGGATAAAATTATTAATTACTCGTCTGCACATTACAAGCCTAAATATATAAACTAAGTTATCATTGGTTCTTTTTTCTAAGTTTCCATCGAACAGCAGCTAGGTTTGGTCTTGTATATGCGTGAAATAACCTAGAGCACGACGCTTAACACCATACTATTTTCATTATGGTTTTACGCAATACTTCAAAGTTGTCTTTATCTAAGACCAATGCGTGCCAAACCAAGTGAAAGAACCCATCCTCGACATCACAGGGTACAACAAGTCAATACAAATCTATTTTACACAAGCCGTTGCAGGTTAATACGTTGTTTGGTTGGGGCTTCTGTACGGTACTTTAGGTTATTTTACTCGTATGACGGCGTACCAACCCAATAGACGAGGCAAGGAACCATTAATGATGGACTATCCCTTTGAGGCAATTTTTTACACCCTCAGTTTGTCTTCTGTAGGAATGAATATGGAACATTATGATATTATATAATAGTGCATATATTTTATGGAAGCGTGTGACCTGGGGGTGTTAGATATGTAATTTGTAAAACTTGGTACAACCGTGTAGAAAATATTCAGGATTAAATGAAAATTGCCTCCTTTTTCAAATTACAATTTTGGGAAAATCGTTCGACATATCTCAACTTTGATGGTACATGTCCATAAATGACAATTAGAACTAGTAAAAGGTATCGGTGTTTTTATTGTTTTTGCTTAGTTCTCTCTTCATAGCAATTTTTCTAAAATTAATTGACATTAAGTTATTAAAATGGGACTGTGTAAAAAAGTAAGACGAATTTATAAAATCTGAGATACTAGATGATTATGTCACTAACAAGCATGCCGAATTTCACGGGTGTAGCTCAAAGGGTTTTCGATAAACAAATGAAGTGTTTGAAATCATTGCAAACAAGCCGAATCAAAATTTTCCAACTTAAAATTAAATGACTTCTAATTGGATTTTTTTTTTACAATATGCAGGACACATAAGAGAATGTTCTCATAAAGAAATGATAAAAAAATGAACAATTTTGGCCCTCAAGGGGGAAGTCCATTCTTAGGGACACTGGCAAAAATACAAAAGGAGAGGACTCAAAACAGGGCGCCACGCCAAATCAGTTTCATAATGCCCCTTACCTCAGACAGCACCAGGTCACAGTTCGTTTCCACCAAGCCACCCGTTAATAAATTGCATTAATAGACTTAATCGATTTTTTTCGACTTTAGAGGGCAATTTGTTTCTTTTTTCTTGGCTAAAGTTTAGTTCCATGTTTATATAGACCTGCAGGTTGCAGAACAAAATGTACACTACACATTTGATAAGATAAACAACCGGAAACTTTGTTCACTGTGAAGATGTGTTTTCATATTATATGCAATAACTTCCATAGCTACACCATAAAGTTACTTATTCCTGAATAACCCTTTAATCTCTAGTTCCAGTCACTGTAGTACATACTTGTCTTACCAACACTCTATTTTTACTATTTTTAAGTCCTTGATTCACTATGGCGATAAGCGTCAAATGATTGTAATATCTTGGAACGAGCTACATTAAATGTTGCTGTCCTGTAAAATCTAGTGAGTTTCCATGTAATATTTTAATCTGTGCAGTAAAATTAACCTGTGATGTCAACAGTCCAGTCCTAACTTGTCAACAGTCCAGTCTTAACTTGTCAACATTCACGCCATACCTTGTTAACAGTCAAGCAAAATCAGTTTAACTCTAATGACTAACTGGGGAATTTCATGTAAAATCTTGCAGCAACCCAGTCATTCCTTGCGAACAGTCGGTCGGGTCATTCCTTGCGAACAGTCGGTCGGGTCATTCCTTGCGAACAGTCGGTCGGGTCATTCCTTGCAAACAGTCAGGTCAGGTCATTCCTTGCAAACAGTCAGGTCAGGTCATTCCTTGCAAACAGTCAGGTCAGGTCATACCTTGCAAACAGTCAGGTCAGGTCATACCTCGCAAACAGTCAGGTCAGGTCATACGTTGCAAACAGTCAGGTCAGGTCATACCTTGCAAATAGTCAGATCAAGCCATCAAATCAACACTTGAACACCGTCAAGTGACAGTCATGTCAGTCCTTTGACACCGTCAAGCCAGTCCCACGGCAAACGTCAAGCCAGTCCCACGGCAAACGTCAAGCCAGTCCTTAGGTAACTGTCAAGCCAGTCCTTAGGTAACTGTCAAGCCAGTCCTTAGGTAACTGTCAAGCCAGTCCTTGGACAGAGTCAAGCCAGTCCTTAGACAGTCAAGCCAGTCCTTGGAGTCCTGCGGTAACCGTCAAGCCAGTCCTTCGGTAACTGTCAAGCCAGTCCTTCGGTAACTGTCAAGCCAGTCCTTCGGTAACCGTCAAACCAGTCTTTGGACACAGTCAAGCCAGTCCTTGGAGCCCTGCGGTAACCGTCAAGCCAGTCCTTCGGTAACCATTAAGCCAGTCCTTGGACACAGTCACGCCAGTCCTTGGAGTCCTGCGGTAACCGTCAAGCCAGTCCTTCGGTAATTGTGAAGTCAACCCTCGGACACTGTCAAGTAAAATATCCTAAACTGTTATGCCACTATCTCCCTGTACCACAATACATTTTACACTCTGCTGTGAACAGTCCAATCATTATGCAGCCTTGGGCTGATTTTTCTTCACTTTTCAGTCATGATTAGACAGATAAGCTTGAATCATAAGGATGAACTTGAGGCACATAAAATCGGTGTAAATAACCTCTCTTCTCACCCAGACATCCAGGACATTTGAGTGATGTCATGTCTCTGCAAACTAAAGAAATCAAAGATGTGAATATGAAAAATAAAACTTTAATTTAAACACATATATGAATACAAGTCCAAGGTTATGTACAAAGAAATATTTACATTGGTTATTTAAGTTTCAATGTGAAACAAATGTAAATGCTAGTACAAACTAAGAAGAAAGTATTCTTTTATCAAATTACACATTTACCAATGGGAATGGGGATGTGCATAGTTAATAAGTTTATAACAATGGGGACATTTAAATAATCATTGCAACAAAAATGTTGACGATTAATTTCTTTCTCCGTATAATAACAGCCGTTTCAAAAATGAAACTTCACTAACAATCAGTTGTGTACATGTAAATCACAACTCAAATACAAAGTTTGTAAATATCTCAAATTTGTGTTGTTGAAACAAATGACGTAATACACGATACTGAGATACAACCCTTAGAACGTTTCCTTCTTTAAACTTCAATCCTTGCCACACTGCCACAGGATTTCACACTGTTGTTTGCTGCACACGTAAAAAATGTCATCAGTCAGAAATGTGCACAAGGTGAATACATTTTAAACAATTTTCAAATAATGATTATGTTCATACAATTGTATAGTACTATCAGGATTCTCAAGACATTACTGTAGAAATGTCACAACATGGCAAATTAGCATAACATTATAAATATGTACAACATTTTCTTTTCTCATCTTTTAAATTTAATATAATGAAAATTATACTATTTTCCCTTTTAAGCTTACCATTAAGAAAAAGCAGAGACAGGAGCGTAGTGTGCAGGCCCAAGTCCACCCTTTTTCAATCAGGCCTACAACAGGAAATATCAAGTGAAAATATCTGGAAAAATCAAGCATATTACATAATACAAATACACAATTAACATTGAATGCTATGAAATTACATTCACATATAAAATTAGCACTTCGTCTAACATAATCAATAATGTTTTTTTCTTTATTTTTTTATCCTGGCAACTAGGATGCTGTCAGATACCTTTCTTTGAACAGAATGATTTATGGTAACACAGTTGATATTTTTTAAAGCAGAATGTTGCTTATATTTCCACAATCATTCAATCCTGCTCATCACATTGGGTGGCCATTTTTGAACACTTGGGACAAAATTCCAAAGAAACCGTTTCCTTATCCACATGAAGACAAATACCAGCCGATGTTCTAGATTTTTTTGAAGATTCGCCATAATCGTGGTCTTGACTAGCACTTCTTTTTCTGGAGTTAAATGAGGAAGTAAGTTGAACATTTTTGACAGTTGGAATTTTTTTTAACAAGCTTGACAATGTACTTTCATTCACCAATACAGACTTTAAATACTCCACCTCATCACGAAGAGCATCTCTTTCATTTCTTAAACTTTGTGACTCTTTCTTTAGAGAGAAATTGGCCGATTTTACACTTTCCACTTCACTTTCTAAACCTTTGATATAGCTTTTCTTCTTTTCTCTGTTTACTTTGGCATGTTCTGCATTTTTCCTATTTTTATCATCAATAGCTTTCATAACATCATCTGTAGATACCGGTTTCCCGGAGCTTACAGGTGTCACCACTCTCAATACTTGGACCTTCGTGCCAAATGTTGATGGAATTCTTCTCTCAACTGGAGTGGTTAATGTAGCCTTGCGAACAGGAAGTCTCTGCCTTAAAGTCATCCTCGGAGCTGTTTCAGTACTACATGTATCAGGCAATTCATCCCCACTTGGTTCCTTCAAAATGTGTTCATTGCAACATTTGCCTGTAGGCCTACTTACGTAAGTCTGCTCCACATCCATATTCTTCTCCGTAAGATGAGGCAATGTTTCACTGATTTCTTCAGCTTTATCATTTGATTCTTCATCACTCAACAAAGCTGAGAAAAAATCCATCTCGTTTTCTAGCCACTCTTCTGTGGAAGACATGTTGCTGTTGTTACTGAATATTTTGTCACTACTTATATTGCTTGTGATAGTCTGTGGGCTTCCTAAACTGAACACACTGGATAAACCACTGTCAGATTCATAACTTGGAGATTTTTCATTATTTACCTGATTTGTTTCTACACTGTTGAATTGTTTCCAAGGATCTGTCCACAAATCCCCAGTGAACTCTAGTTGGGAAAAAGAACAGAAGTCAAATTGAGAGCGAGAGTCGTGGTCATCAACACCAAAAAACACATCTTCCATTTTGAAACAATGATTTGTTGCAAATATTTGTGAGGAAAAAAAACTACAACCTTACAGTCAAGCAGATTCGAAGTGAGCACCACACCACTCGAATTTTTGTAAGAGAACGCTATCAACAGTTGCTAATGAGTAATGTGCCGGATTGATCTATCAGCTCAAACTAGACAATCAAACAAATTTACAAACAAACCGAAGTTACCACAAGTGCCCAGTACCTTCAGTCCACTTTGTCGACCAAGTATCAGCGATATTCACTGGTGGATAAAATCAAAAATGTCTCAACTGAACACAGTCACTCTCTTCTCAAACGCAAGTCTCGAGTCATAAAACGTCCTAAGTACGTACGGTTTCTGTGGGAAAAGATAACAGAGTTGCCATTGGTTGGTTTGTTTCACGTGCTCAAATTAGGAGGTGTTCATTGGCTAGTTATTTAAAGCACCTTACCTCACACATCACCTGGAAAAACGTTTTCATAACGTTGAGAAATAGGCCGAATTACTGACAAACCATACAGATGCAAAAAATAATCCTTAGCCTTTAATTCTAAGTACCTCATGAAACATTTTGTTCCAAATATAAGATATGCGGTTTTACTGAACCGAGTATTACTAATGAAATAAATATTATTGTTACATGTGGATATATCATGATTGCTAAAGTTCCTAAAATTATTGCTAACAAATAGCGCGTTTGGACGGAAGTGCCTGAAACTTTTCCATGAAGATAGAAATTCGTGAAATTGTGTGAAAGATTTAAAAAATTATAAATATATATATTAAATGAACGTATGTAATTATTTTATTATTTTTAAATTAATTTACTGCGGAGTAGATTTCACATTGTCAAGATGGCGTCTTCCAACCCGGAAGACAGTTGGGCAACCGAAGAGTTAGGGAATAGTTCCGTCTTAGACTTTAACCTTTTGAGTGACAATTTACCGAAATGGGACCCTTGTTTGAGCAGCGACTGGGATAAGGAAAACCCTTCTGCGTTGTGTCTCACGAGAATAAAAAGGTCGGTCGTGTCAAGGAGAGACCAAATCGATAATAATTGATCACGTCCGCTTCGAAACTTAATACAGGTCACAGGTGTACGAACCGCACTTTAAGGAACTGGTGATATTCCTTCTAAATTACTTCAATATGGATTCCACGACAATATAGTATACAAGTAAATGGACCTTACGGCCCCTTAGTAGTCCGAGGCGAGAGGTTCAATCCTTTAGGGCTTGTTTTCTGATATTTTCATAAAACCTTAACAGTACGGCAAAAAATCCAAGGTCTGAGACCAATAATGATCCGTAAAGATTTTGTCAAATCGTGCACATACAATTCTGTATGCCCTCCACATTAACTGACTCATAATGTGTCTCGGTGAATAAAGCTGTCCACCAAGATAATTACTGTCACATCGTCCGCTAGCCATGCCCTCTTGCCCTGTAGAAACTGTGGTTATCTTGCACGCTCACATTATGGACGTAAGCCGCGTAAGACATTGCAGGGCGGCTTATGTGGGATTCAGTGAAGCGTGACAAGTTGTCTCTCGACAACTTGTGCTGACCTCGGAATTTATATCTGATCATATATTATTGTCAAAAATCCACGAGTTTGATAGCGTTAATGATTTGTCATTAATCTAGCTTACACATAATCAAACGTTTGAATATTTAATATACTTTAATTACATCGATTCAGGTGTCAACAATTAAAATACACAAAAATACAATATAACATTAGTTTTGGACAATTATAATATTATAGCACCGTATATTTCATTTGGTGAAATTTAAGGGACATTTCTTACAGTTGAGTTTACAGATTTTACAGTTGAGATCATACATTTTATTCCTAATTCTGACTTTCACTGAACATTCTCAGCTTAACCACCCGGTAATAAAAAGAAGCCACAACAAACATCTGGGATCCTGTAGACATGCCAGTGGCGGGCGAGATAACCAGAGTTTGTAGCAGGCGAGAAGGCTGATGGGAGAGGTGACCTAGATGCTCCCTTACCTTTTGACTTTCACTTACATGTAGAACACAAAGCACACCAATAATCCTTGAATGTTCTGACATTTGACCCAAAAGAAAGTAGACACAATTTTTACGCCCACCTACCTGTGTTGTGTATGTGGTATGTAAGCATTAAGTGCACAGATGTTCAAGGCATTTATAATGGTTCATTAAACCGACGCGTATAAATCCCTGGGCAAAAAATGTCTGACTTGGATTTCCTAAAAAAGATATGATGACAGTTGGTGCAGAAATATGTTTTGTTCCAAAGTTAATACATAAGAAAACATTGTTGTTGTCAATTTTGTTCGTTGTGACACATTATTTGGACGTTTTTACAGATATATATGTGGTTAAATATGTGAAAAAAGCCCAGATCTCGGGCGTTAAATTTTGCATGACAGAAGGTTACTAAAAAGCTATCACCTGAGATCCTCAAGTTTGACTCGCCCTCTGGGCCAGCAAAGTATGTTTCAAGCATTGTCATACAGATTTTACCTAGCACTTGGGGAACATTAATTTTCCTACAGACAATAGAGCAAAACACTTCACATTGTATGGTTGTCTTAGAGTGGCTAAGTACTGTTGGAGTATATCGCCTTCATTTTGTTTGTTTGACTGGTGTTTTAAGTCAGACTTAAGAGTATTTTGCCTATATGACGACTTTTCGTTGCCAATGTATGGTGGAAAATCAGGAAGAAACCTTGTAAAAACCACCCCACGAACTCCGCAGCTACCATAAAACTTCCCTTATATACCTAAGGTCCAACGCTCAACCACGGAGCCATGACCCCAATGTTGCTCATATTGTCACAAGCAATATCCAAATATAAACACACTGAAGATTATGCACTGAAGATAACATAATTAAAGCGAAGAAAATGATGTGCTTTAATATACTAACTGTAATACTGTATATTATATGGCATCTTATCGATGAACGTTTTAATGATACTTTAGGCAGTGTCTGTTTAGCAGACATAGCTTAATAAAGTGTCTTAAACTAGCCGTTATTGTGTTTCTGAGTAGAGCATAGCTGCATAACTAAAGTCAGAAGCTTTTTATTAAATATATCTTCTAGGTCTTGAATATTTGTATATTAAGCTTATACTTTACTCTTGTCCCAATATGGTGTTACTGACAAGTCAATCAAATCTGATGGTTGAATATATATGTTGTTTTTTTTTAAATGTTGTAGAGATATTGTATCAATATACAGAGAGCCGCCTCCTGGGATGTGTGTTATTCCTGATTCAGCTGATATGACCAAAGTAAGCTTCCACCAATTATTGAATGTATTTTGTATTTCTCTTTCTGCACAAAAGAGTAATATCATTAAAGTTGCATATGCACTCAAAAGTTCTGAAATTTGCTTTATCACAGAATCTAACATGTCTAATGAAAAATTGATATTTTTTCTCAAGCAGTAAGCTTACAAGTTAGAGGCTTTCCAGTAATTCCAACGTCAAATTTGTAGGTTGAACTGAGAGTTTTATAATAACAAAACAAACAAAAACTAAAATTTTCTGGCAGAATATTATTATGCGGATGTGTCAATCAGTTATCATAAATGAGCCACCCTTACCGAAGCTACTTAACTTTCATGAACAAATTTCCCTCTTTGAGTGTGTAACAAAGCTAATGCTAGGTAGTAAAGCAGTTTGCCTGCTGTTTGGTAAAAAATTTTCGCACAATTAGATTGTTCACTCATTGTCTTCGTAGCAATCAGTTTATTATAGAATATTCCAAATTAGTAATAATAATCATTACCTATTCTTATAGTTGTTTTTATAAACCAAGCCATACTTTTATTTTTGGTTTCCATCGTCACAATTTAATACTTTACCTGGTGATTTTTATAATTATTATTTTATCTTACAGATACATGCACTAATAACAGGCCCATTTGACACACCTTATGAGGGAGGATTTTTTTACTTTTTAATCCGATGCCCACCAGACTACCCAATACGACCCCCAAGGGTCAAACTGATGACAACTGGAGGGGGCACTGTCCGGTTTAATCCAAATATATACAAGACTGGCAAAGTCTGTCTAAGTATTTTAGGGTAAGTTATTAGTTCATCTCAAGAAGGTGTTAGGTGGCTAGAGTTAGTTTGGCTGGATGAGTATAAATCACCATTTTGGTGGTCTTGTTGAACTTCCAGGCCTGGTGGTGATTCGTCCTTCTTCTAGTCATGTGTCCCTTTTGCTTATTGTTATTGGGGTCGCGATGATTTCCTCAACCCCTCTGGCCACCATTCCATCAAAGAAGTGAAACAACAAATAACACTTTAGTCATTTCTGATGATGGAGTAAGATTATCTCCAAAGCCCAGAATATATTTTATATTTTCAGTATTTACTAAGTGTTGTTGTTGTTTTGTTTTTGACCAACTTAAAACCCCAAGCAAAACAATTTTACTCTCTGCATTTAAGACATTTGAGAAAACTGGATTATTTTGGTTGTGTGGGTAACGTGCCAGCAAAACCGTATAATATGACAAGAACCCCTCTATTACTTTATTAAGATATCTCTGGTAAATTATAAGATAAATGAAGCAAAAGCATTAACACTAAATCTTTTCTTCTGTGTTCCTGTACAGAACTTGGTCTGGTCCTGCCTGGAGTCCAGCACAATGTCTCTCCAGCCTGCTCATATCCATTCAATCTTTACTCAATGAAAATCCATATCATAATGAACCTGGATTCAAACGAGTAAGCCTTTATATGTTGATTAGACTTAACATATTAAATGTATCTTCAAGAAAAAATTCATTATTTTAAGTGTTTCCCTCACTTTTGAGCAATAAGTGAAAGAGTTATGCGTGTTTATTCATTTAATTTCTTTTCTGAATACAAGATCCGGTTTAGAATTAGATCAAACCTGTTACAATAGAGTTTCCTTCAAACTCTTAAATAATTCATAGTTATTTATCAATATCAATAAATTGTTATAAAGAATATCACCATTTTACCCATTTTGATATCAGTATTTATGAAAATTCCTACTTGTTTTAAAAAAAAATGCAAGGATCTTCCCTAGATATTAATGGGCTCAATATGTTTTAGTAGACCTGCAGCATTTTGTTTAATTTGTTACTAGGAAAGAAGCTCGGGTGATGCTAAGAGGTACAATGATATTATTCGCCATGAGACCCTGAGAGCAGCAGTGTGTGATATGCTAGAAGGAAATACATTCTGTCCTCCAGATTTAAAGTGAGCCATTAACAAAACCACATTTATTGACCATTGACAAGCAGTAATGAATGTTAGCTATTGTATGACAGACTCTAACGGCTCAGTGCCTGAAGCATTACTTTGGTAGGCCCCATTTAATGTTCCAAACAAGTTCGACCCACTCCAACCATAATTGAAATGAAGGAAGACGTTGATTCCTTTGGAGATCGCACCAAACACCAGCCATAAGAGTGAAATATCCTACCAAGAAAATAATTTTTTAAAATTAATATTTAATAACAAGACAAGTATTTTTATGGATTCCAACTTTAATTTTTCTAGCTAGAAAAATGAAAGTAGTTAAAATCCATAAAAATCCTTGTCTTGTATAACTCATCAGCTTCTGGATGCCTCTGAAAGATGTTGTATTGGATCGCTGTTTATTGTCCAACCTTAGGATAACATCTCTGGCATTAGGCAGAATTAAGATTATGTTTTTTTGCTTCGGGCTGCACCGTGGCCTAGTTGTTTTAGGGTTGTACTGCTGACTCCCCTTTACGGTTCCAGGCAAAGGTTCAAATCCCCTTGTCAAAGCCGTGTCATATACGCGAAATAACCTCAAGCATGGTGTAAACCCCGAGTAAAACAAATTGAATCCCCTGTATTAAAGGAAAGTTTTCTGGTGGCTGAAGAGATTGCAGGGTTACTTCCGTTTTTTGTTTTTTTTCCATATACTGGCAATGCAAAGTCGCCAGACTATTCTTTAGTTCGACAATTAAACACCAATCAAATAAATAAATAAATATTACTTGCTTTCATGTAGCTTTAAGCGTTAGGCTCGGGATGGGTGTTATTTAGCTGGGTGGCTTATTGGACCGTTGTTTGTATCAATATTCTAGGATGTTGTCACTTTTGGGAGTGAAAGAGTTGTCTTGTGAGTTGAATATTCTTAAGAATTATCTTCAGCACCAAGCACACAGAGGTTCACCAAAACAATGCTAGTTAAATTTACTCTTCTGGAAAAACCTTGCACACCCCTTTATTGTATAAGATATGAGAAAATTAACCTTCTGATGTTTGTTTTTTTTTGTTAACAGAGAAGTGATGTTAAAGTCTTTCAGGTCCTACAGTGATTACTATATATCAGTCTGTGATAATAACAGTCATTTAGGACCCTCCTCCATGCAGGTAAATATTCATAAACATCACATAAACTCTATAGCTAGTTTAAAAGAAGAAAAACTTCAAGTTTGTTGTGTGACATTTCATCAAAATCTGTGTAATGCAAAAATCAGTAAAGCTAAAAATCACAAAGCAAAGTATTTTTCTGATTTTTATTATACGCCCGATGGAAATCGGTCGTATTATGGTATGATCAGCTCCAATCCGTTTCCGGAACAAGCAGAACTTGAAAACTATAAGGCCTATCTTTATGAAACTTGGTAGACACATTCACCATCAGTTGTAGTTGTGCCTTTTGCTATTATGGATTCACCATTTTCCTTCTTTTTTTTTCTTATTGCTATGGATACAAAGTTGGACTTTGTCATAATCAGAAATGAATTTTGTTTCTGGAGCAGAACTCAAAAACTATGAGGCTCATCTTTATGAAACTTCGTAGGCACATTAACCATTAACTTTAGTTGTGCCTTTTGCTATTACGGATTCACCAATTTATTTAATTTTTCTTATTTCTATAGATACAAAGTTGGACTTTGTTTCCAGAGTAGAACTAAAAAACTATAAGGCCTATCTTAATAAAACTCGGTGAACATATTCACCGTCAACTGTAGTTGTGCCTTTTGCTATTCACCATTTTTTTTACATGTCTTTGGTTACCATGGTTACCAATGTTCATTAAGGGTTTATATCGCACCCCATGAGGTCGTATGTTGGGTTTACTAAAGCTCTTGTTTTCATTGCAGGACCCATTTGGGGAGAAGCGAGGTAACTTTGATTACAAGTCTCTTCGAGAACGCCTGGAAAAAATTATTTTAACAGTGAAGAGAGAAGACACGTCAGATGATGATTCGGACGATGATTCGGACACAGACAGCTCTGACCCTAGTTGACCTTGACCTCAGCTTTCTCAATTTGTATGACAACCTGATACAATGCTAATGACAGGTACATTGTTTGCTACCGACTAGTACATAATTTATGACTGACTGACTGGTACAGTTTTGTGACAGATTGATAACAGGAAAACAATGTAATTTATGACAGACTGTGACAATGTTCATTAGTGGCAGATACAATGTTTATGTCAAATTGAGACAATGTCTATGACAGAGTGTTTGTGACAGCCTGATACAATGTCAATGTTAGATTGATTATGTACCTATGACAGATTGAGAGCATGTCTGAGGCAGAATGGTACAATTATTAGGACCAACTGGTTCAAAATTAATGTCAGACTAATGAATGTGAATGACAAACGGCCAAAATGTATGTGTGTAACAAATCAACACAATGTTTGACATTTCCTGCTGATACAGTGTGAATGACAGACTGTTACATGTGTCCAATCATTCCAGATTTATTGTGAATTATTAAAGGGAAACAACTCCAGAGAATAAATAATGTGTTCGGTTTTTCCCCTCCCAGATGTCCTTCAGAAGCAAAACTTATACATCAGAATGAAACAGTTACAATTTTGAGACTATGGTCAGGCATGGAACACTTTGCTCAGCACAAACAGCTGAAGATAACAATCAGTGTAACTCTTTATTGGACCACAGATTTTATGGATATCAACTTCTTTTTTATTATTTGATTTATTTAACACGTTTCAACACAGTTTCTATAGCCTTTGTCAAGTATAATATGAACCATCATGAAATTAAACTGGCAATATATGTACAAATATTTTAAAGATCATAAACAATAATAAACAAATTTGACAAATAGTAAAAAGTGACTAAAAACAGTGATGTGATATATATGAAACAACAGTTACTAAATGTGGTTTATTTTACTGCAGGTATTCCAGATTAATTATGTTGTCATACGCTGAAGGGATAAAAAAGGCCTCGGTCTCTATTTAGATGAGGTTTTAGTCTTTTGATTTGTATTGCCTCTTGTAGTTTACATCTAGTTAAGTCCATAATGTTCTTGTTGAGGGCTTAAGTGTTCTTCCACTCAATCACATGAGATGGGTTTCTCTCCAGGTGGCCAGATATAGCTGACTTCCCATACCTTGCAACTGTTGTGCTCTTTCAGTCTTGTTTTCTAGAGGCCTCACGGTTTTGCCAATATATTTGTCCTCATAATTACAATTTATTTGGTAAATGGTTCCTTTTGGTATGGTTGTGTTGGCTATTGGCTGTCTTTCTGAGGCATGGAGGTTGGCTTTGGGAGATCTTGCTGTACTGGTTAAAATCATTTTAATTTTCCTCTAGTCTTTTGATCTCATGGCTTGCTTTACCAATAAATGGCAGGCATATGGTGAATGGTGAGTTTGACTGCGTTAGTTAGGAGTAAGTCTGTTTCGCCTTTAGATTGTTTTGGATAACTTTTCTACAAACATTTGGGGGTAGTCATTGAGAAGCCTTTTTGGTCTAATTTTTATGTTGGTTCATATTATACTTGACAAAGACACTGATTTATACAAACAATGTTTTCAATGTTTTTGTGTGCATCTTTCCATAGATTTTGAAAACATTAATTGATTAATGAGGTATAATCCTGTATATAGACATGGCTGCATGAACTTTACAAACTCATTTAGATTTAGTTATGATTTTCCAAATTGCTAGGAAAACTACATTTACCAGACTATTCAGTGATTGTACCATTCCTGGTGTGTTCTGACATGACATTGGACCTTTGTGATAGAAATGGTAGTGGGTAGGAACTGGGGATAGTTTCATAAAACTCTGTACGAAAAATTATTGTCGTAAATGACGTCACCTTATGGAAGTTAAACCAATTTACGATGAAACTTTTTGATATGAACTTACATGAAACTACCTCCTGAACTCTAAATGTCACTACAATGCAAACAATCCTTAATAGTCGAACTGTTGCCATCGTTTTTAGCCATAATACATTTTGATATAATAATCATATAATATAATCATATAATATAATTATAAATATTGGTAGCGATGGATCAGGATGTTTTTGTGCAGAATGTTGGCGTGCTGTTTTCTCTCATGTCTATCGGAGGGCAGGAGTTTCCTGTACCGTGGTGCTCTCTGGGCATCAAGAAGCAGATTTTTCTGTGCAGTCCTGTTTTGAGTCCGGTCCTCGTCCTGTGGTGTTCTTGTTTGTTGCCACTGCTGCTAAGAGTGGTATCCATTACCCAGTGGGTTGACACACCGTCATTTAAGTGAAATAACCTTAAGTATGGGGTAAAATCGAAATCAATCAATCAATCAATCTCATGTGTACCTGAGAAGCTTAACCCCCTGACTAGTATTGAAGTAACGTAATGAGATTGTTCTGGGCCCTTTCTATAATGAATTAGATGACATCCAGGTGAAAACATTAACAGCTAAATAACCTCAATTCAAAAAAATACCCCTTACTTTCAATGACAGTAAGGAAGATAGCAATGGAACTTCTTATATTTTTTTCGCATTTAACGTGTGCCTTCAGGAAATGCCTTTGCATGGATTATAGAGCTGCTAAGAATGATACAGAAGACCATTTATTGTCTTTCTTAAATTTTACATTTTGTAGTCAACTTTCAACCTTGCTTACTTCTTCATAAATTCTTTAAATCAAGCTACAAATCAAAACTTGGCTAAAGGCAAATTTGGGTGAAGGTTTTTCTATTTCTGTAAAGTAAATGTTTGATTAAATACCACTGCATCTATCTCTCAGTATGACTATTTATACTGATGTTTGTGCACAATTCCCATTATAGCTGAGTATACTAGAATTGAGGTAGTGTTATGATTGTGGAGTTTTCTTCAGTGGGGAACCCTTGTTATTGTCTTGACTTGATCATCCAAAATTAGATGTTAAAGAAATTATTTGTTATGAATTAACATGTTTCAATGAATATGCACTGTTATTGAATGTTACTTTTGGAGTTAAAATAATTGCTAGGAGCTCAACTAAGAAATAAAGCCAATATTTGCTACCCCATGTGTTTAAAATCAAAGATAAAGAAA
Organism: Katharina tunicata; assembly: GCA_032466195.1. Lineage (NCBI taxonomy): Eukaryota > Metazoa > Mollusca > Polyplacophora > Chitonida > Mopaliidae > Katharina > Katharina tunicata. The sequence continues at coordinate 18,647 of JAVFBZ010153262.1, forward strand.
ACCTTCAACACTGATGTGAACTGTCAAAATTGTCAACAATAACCTCCATTCTTTCATATTGTACTATAGAAGTGTTTGATTTACATTCAATGCGCACTGTTGAATGAATTTATTATCCTACATCTTCATCTCAAAACACCAGGAATAGAATATTTCACTGTATGTTGAAACATATGGAAATCCAACGATAAGAAACCTCAATTAAAAAACAACCTGGATCGCGATCTCCGTAGCCACCAACAATTTCCTT
>JAVFBZ010153273.1:0-17221 GCA_032466195.1 Katharina tunicata
GTCAAATTTTTATGTCCCAGTGAAAATTCACAGCTCAATTAAGACAACAGATTTGACACAATTTAGCATTTTTGAAACCCCGATTTACAACATGTAAAATTCACGCTTTTTACAACTTTTGTTCAGCAAAACCCGATCAGTGCAGTGAAGAAGCCGATATATCCAGTGGACCAATCAGTGGTTGCGTGTTTCGGTTCCCATGGATACTGACAGACAGGCGCTGTTGTGTTCTGCTTCGTGTAAAACGAATATGTTCAATTAATATCTGTACTTAACATTAATGATGAATGTCTGTGATGCCTATGTGAAGCCGGTGTTTGTGTCTCATGTCGCCAGAAAACTTAGGGTGAACAACGAATCCACAAAAGAAGCAGAATCGCACCGGAATTTTTTTACAAAAATGGCAAAATCCCACCGGAAATGTTTATGATGGTGAAGGGCATCTCCTTTATTCATAATATTTTATTCTTTCCAATTAATAAAACATGAATAAAACAATTTTCCAAATACTGCCTATTATTTTGTTATGGTTGTTTCCTACAGGTTTTATCCTCTGTGTGGCTAATCATGGTCATTTATGAATAATAGGTGAAAAAAACGTGTTTTCTGCAAAATGGTAAAAATGGATATATCAGTTTTTTTAATTTAAACTATTTACTTGAAACGACTTCACAGCATAGGTTAGATACCCTTGGACACGGCATTAAACATCAATCAATCAATCAAATATCTTAACCTGCATCGATAATAGGGTGTATTCTTGAAAACCCCTGACAGCAGTCTTCTTGGTTAGTTATACGTGTTTATGTACAAACATAAAGTAACAACTAGTCACGACAGGTCTATATAACAGGAAAACATCCGTAAGTTAACCGATCAAAGATGGTAACAACGGGGCGTGATCCCCTTCGGGACGTTTTTCCCCTGTTCTCTTTTCACTTCATAAATATAGATCAACTAGTTCACTCTCGTGAATATATACCCATCTCCTGTACTTGGGCGTTCAGGTGTATTTTATCTTTAAGTAGAAAACGGTAACAAGATAACGGGGGAAAAAACGGGTTAATTGTTTCTTAAACAGTTTTATACAAATAGGTTCAAAAACGATGCTAAGATTTTCGACAACATTTGCATATTATTTCCGATGTCTATTAACACAATATTCTCTTGCTGCATTCATTACACTCATACACGACGTTTCATTCATTTAATGTATACTATTATCAATATCAATATGTAATCAATATCAAATAGCTGAGAAAAGTCCGTTTCCCGATATCCAATGTTACTTCACACTTCAATCCAAACATCGTAACCTTGGGTTTTGTTTATGTGTCTAATAGATACGTCTAGGGCTTTCCCGTTTTGCTCCACAGGAATCTTTAGTGGCTATCGTTACAGACCCGTCGATAGAGAGACTCTCGACACTGCATGGATGACCCGGACAGAATTTGGCCCGGAGAAATCTTAATGTTGTTGATTGCGCTATACTATGTCAGGGAAACATAAATTTCTTTTGTACTAATTAAAACAAACTTGTTCATACTCCAGTTGGTACTCTTTTTAAACATCATGGCACTTATCCAAATAGTCAACTGCAATGGTTTGTTATTATAGCAAACACATACACTGGAATTTGGTGAGAGATTTCAGCTTTTTCTAACAGTCTAAGCAAATATGATTGACCATATAAGACATTTAACAGGTGAAGCATATAATGATCGATCAATTGGCTCACTTCAACTGGCAGTAAGAAATGTTTCTTTGACGATATTTATTAAATGCTGTGTCGGAAACATGCAATTTGTTTAGGGTTTTCTACTCTTTGGGCACCAAGAAAATAAGGTGTACACAAACATGTGTCCACAAGCAGCCATGTTACTAAAAACGAAACAAAATCAAAGACATTCGAAAATTGACACTTGAACTTATGCTGGTATGACGAAAGTATGTATTCTTCATTCGGAGATTCAGTTTAGTGGGAATAAGATTTACAAAACGATTAATGACATTTATATTCAGAGACATAGTTACAGATGAGTTAACGTTACATTTTCAAAATGGAGCACTAAGATTTAGGAACATAACTTAAGATGGGTTAATACAACAGGAGAACGTTATATTAAATACGTTTATTTTGTAGAAAGAAGCACAGAGACAGAAAAGGAGTAGAAAGCAGGCATCGCTTCATCCCGGATAATTCCCTGAAGGTGTCGCTCAGTGGTGACAATATTCACTATCGACAATTCGCAGAGCTAGACGCCAACCTTAAACTAATCCATCCGTGAGGGCGAGATATCTTACTTCATCTACAAATCAATAACAGATCAATCTGCACACTAAATTACACAAAGTGAACACACTATCGGTTTCCATGACCAGACTGAAATTAATTACCACTCAGGAGACTTTGTGACAGAAGGCAATAAATTCACCGAGGCAGTCTCCAAATACAACTTTTTATCGTCTGTCACGTTATATATGCTCCAGGTGGTTTTATGTATTGGACCGAAATCACATATTTCAAAATCAGACTGTAAGCAATAGAATTTTCATTTTTCTCAATATAAATTATCATTGACGACATTTCCTTGCCCAACAGAACAGCAAATATGTGTATTACATCATGCACACAGCAAACGTCTATTGATCTTTCTGGACTATATACAACATAAAGGTTCCAATCCGTTAAATTATGGCAGTTCTCAGCTCCTTATATTGATTCTACCTTGTTCGGAGACTACTGTGTAAAGGCTACAGCTCGGTTTGGTTTAAAAAGGATAGTATTATATGGTACGTTAAAAGATGGTATAATGACGTTAGGTGAAACTTTGAACCATATTCAAAGCCCTATTAGGAAAATAAAATTAACCGGTCAGGTATATTATGTATATTCTCTAATTATATACTACTAAAAAAATGAGGCTCGTAAGCACTGTGATCTTTTATCCACATAGGGAAACATCGCTGCAGTTACTTTCAACCCTTGATAAGGGTAGAATTTGGCCCGGAGAAATCTTAATGTTGTTGATTGCGCTATACTATGTCAGGGAAACATAAATTTCTTTTGTACTAATTAAAACAAACTTGTTCATACTCCAGTTGGTACTCTTTTTAAACATCATGGCACTTATCCAAATAGTCAACTGCAATGGTTTGTTATTATAGCAAACACATACACTGGAATTTGGTGAGAGATTTCAGCTTTTTCTAACAGTCTAAGCAAATATGATTGACCATATAAGACATTTAACAGGTGAAGCATATAATGATCGATCAATTGGCTCACTTCAACTGGCAGTAAGAAATGTTTCTTTGACGATATTTATTAAATGCTGTGTCGGAAACATGCAATTTGTTTAGGGTTTTCTACTCTTTGGGCACCAAGAAAATAAGGTGTACACAAACATGTGTCCACAAGCAGCCATGTTACTAAAAACGAAACAAAATCAAAGACATTCGAAAATTGACACTTGAACTTATGCTGGTATGACGAAAGTATGTATTCTTCATTCGGAGATTCAGTTTAGTGGGAATAAGATTTACAAAACGATTAATGACATTTATATTCAGAGACATAGTTACAGATGAGTTAACGTTACATTTTCAAAATGGAGCACTAAGATTTAGGAACATAACTTAAGATGGGTTAATACAACAGGAGAACGTTATATTAAATACGTTTATTTTGTAGAAAGAAGCACAGAGACAGAAAAGGAGTAGAAAGCAGGCATCGCTTCATCCCGGATAATTCCCTGAAGGTGTCGCTCAGTGGTGACAATATTCACTATCGACAATTCGCAGAGCTAGACGCCAACCTTAAACTAATCCATCCGTGAGGGCGAGATATCTTACTTCATCTACAAATCAATAACAGATCAATCTGCACACTAAATTACACAAAGTGAACACACTATCGGTTTCCATGACCAGACTGAAATTAATTACCACTCAGGAGACTTTGTGACAGAAGGCAATAAATTCACCGAGGCAGTCTCCAAATACAACTTTTTATCGTCTGTCACGTTATATATGCTCCAGGTGGTTTTATGTATTGGACCGAAATCACATATTTCAAAATCAGACTGTAAGCAATAGAATTTTCATTTTTCTCAATATAAATTATCATTGACGACATTTCCTTGCCCAACAGAACAGCAAATATGTGTATTACATCATGCACACAGCAAACGTCTATTGATCTTTCTGGACTATATACAACATAAAGGTTCCAATCCGTTAAATTATGGCAGTTCTCAGCTCCTTATATTGATTCTACCTTGTTCGGAGACTACTGTGTAAAGGCTACAGCTCGGTTTGGTTTAAAAAGGATAGTATTATATGGTACGTTAAAAGATGGTATAATGACGTTAGGTGAAACTTTGAACCATATTCAAAGCCCTATTAGGAAAATAAAATTAACCGGTCAGGTATATTATGTATATTCTCTAATTATATACTACTAAAAAAATGAGGCTCGTAAGCACTGTGATCTTTTATCCACATAGGGAAACATCGCTGCAGTTACTTTCAACCCTTGATAATATTGTAATTCGCTTGACTCTCCATACTAAATTAAATCTTATAGGTAAATTGCTTACTAAAACCTCGAAGGTTGGTATAGAGGATTGATGGATAAATAAGATAAATAAATAACAAATAAGTGTATATATGTTAAAGTCTATGTCTAGTAGGCCCTACTGTCACATTGTGATAAGATGTAAGTAATCCACCGCACTAACAAAGTCATATCGATCCAGGTCTAAAAATATCCGGGGTGACTTTTTTAAAGTTTATTTTGCATACTAGCGGCGATTTTATAATAAACTGCATTGTCGCCTAGCAGTTCCAAGTTATTTGAAATGACATCTGCTGGCAATTGAAATAAAACTTGCGTGAAGGTCCTTAATTACTACCACAATACATGTATGTATGTCTGACGCAATTCCATGGTAATGGTTGGGGCTTTTAGACTGATCAACTGGGGAAATTGGAAGACGATAAACAGTCTTGGCGGGGAGGTGACCAGACATCTCAGCAAGCACCGTGCTGTCACAAACACTAATGTTAACATGTGAATTATTTAACTCTGATCTGAACCCACTCCATATAAAAACATAATCAGACTGTAGAAGGTCTAGACGGAGAAAAGGCGTGCGTAAACAAGAATCGTCCAATCCACTTCCGCTATAGTGATCTTGTAGCCACGCACTCAAACTGGATTGTCTTACTGTCGAGACATTACCAGCCTGAGAAACTGAATACATAAATATCGCTAAAGTTGTAATAATAAACACTACAGACTTACACGAAAGCTTTGAAATTGCAAATTCCAAAGTGAAGATTAGTTTTTCGTTAAGCGCCAGTTGGAAGGATTGGTATTATCTTAATAATAACACTTATGAGGGGTTCAGCGAAAAAGGGAAATTGCAATAAATCATTTATAATATTACAAATTCTCCCTTACTGATGTAATAAATATCCTGCTTTCATTGTGCATTTGTGGCATCAGCACCGCAGCCTGTTGTACCCATAAAGTGGTCAATACAGAATGGTAATAATGAGGTTTTCATGTAAACATCAGTGTGCATGGAGACATATGTTTACACTGGTGAAACAATTAATTGTTCCGCTTTATTTAATGACGTTCTGATGTTCTATCCGCTGTATTACTCAGATATTATAAAGGGTAGTGTTGTTTTGGGTACTGTGATGTATCATCGATCATCTCAATCAAATTACTACACTCTAAACATATACAGTAGGTCAAACGCGAACTATATGCGCCTTGTACGGGACACCTGGTGGTTTAGTTTTCCTGATATTCGAAACTTTAAAAATGTGGGGCTTCAAGTCAAATGTTATCCCAAGTCCCATGTATTTTGTTCACGACACTACTTTACAATTCATTACATTAAATGGTGTGCAAGATTTACAACAAACTCTAACTTGCGAGACAGTAGTTTGTGTGTTGGACAAATCTCGTAAAGCAAGGCATAACGGTTATAATATGTTACTGATTTCAGGAAATAATCTCTGGTCATATATGTAATGGCTGATTCCTTGTGAAAAGTATGTTTTCATATGTTACTGGGTTGTAACTATGATAACATACGCTGTTTAGAGTAACATTACAATGAAGTATCCTGACATATTATGGCTTTATGGGTAACCTTTTTATTTATAACTTCTGGATAACTTCTTTATGTATAACTTCTGGATAACTTTATAGATAGCCTCTTTATTTATAACTTTATGGATAGCTTCTTTATTTATAACTTCTGGATAACTTTATGGATAACTTCTTTATTTATTACTTCTGGATAACTTTATGGATAGCTTATTTGTCTATAACTTCTGGATAACTTTATGGATAGCTTCTTTTTTTATAACTTTGGATAACTGTATGGATAACTTCTTTATTTATATCTTCTGGATAACTTTATGGATAACTTCTTTATTTATATCTTCTGGATAATTTTATGGATAACTTCTTTATTTATAACTTCTGGATAACTTTATGGATAATTTCTTTTTTTATAACTTCTGGATAACTTTATGGATAACTTCTTGATTTATAACTTCTGGATAACTGTATGGATCACTTCTTTATTTATAACTTCTGGGTAACTTTATGGATAACTTCTTTATTTATAACTTCTGGATAACTGTATGGATCACTTCTTTATTTATAACTTCTAGGTAACTTTATGGGTAACTTCTTTATTTATAACTTCTCGATAACTTGATGGATAACTTCTTTATTTATAACTTCTGGATAACTTTATTTATAACTTCTGGATAACTGTTTGGATAACTTCTTTATTTGTTTCTAAAGCGACGTTCCAATACAGATAGGCTACTAATACCGTTATCAAGCATAGTGACACTGATAACGATACTAGACACTATGCTTGATAACGGTGCTAGTATTTGTATCGATTCGTCGCTTGGAAAAAATAAAGAAGTTGTTTGCCACAAAGCTTTACTTTGTATGCCTCATCAGCATCCCTGCCTCTGACAGATGTAATGACTTATCCGTTTATGTATAATAAATGCAATAACAGATGAAAGAGTCATTTGTACTGAATAATAATTTTGTTTCGACTTTTTTATATATATTTCCAGGTGTAACTTTTGACGAACCTAAAAGTTGTAAGAGAGCATCGATAGACTTACGAGCAAGTGTCGATCCATGACCAGGTGAAGTTGGGTTTTTTTTAGTAGATGATTGCCTTGGAATTCTTCACATCAGAAATTATCTTATCCTATATTCAAGTAGGTCAAGGCGGTAAGTCTTCCGTTACCATCAAAACACATCAATCCTGTGAGGAAAATGACGTCATCGTCACAGCTGACAACTAACAAGATTCCCCGCACCTCTTTTTGTTTTGTTTTTATAAAAGATTTTTTTGAATACGCTTTAATCACCTGCCAGAATCCATGTTATTAACGGCCATCAGTTTTTTTTTTTCTTCTACAAATATATGTATTAATAAGGCTGAACAATGAGTCACCTATCCTACGCTGTAAACCAGTTAATATGAGTTCGCATTCCATATCGGTGCGAATAAACACGGACTGTCTGTTTCACGCCCGGTTGGTTTCTAATAACTTGCTAGTATTTTCCCTTCTTGGTAATATACTTTATTTCCGAGGATGGATAAATCATATTGACATAGGTTGGTGATACTTCACACGGTACAAATATTTGGGATTATCCAGGATAAGTTGTGGAAGATACCAGGTATACACTATACAATTAAAGTAATTCTTTTTTCTAATGGTGTTACATTAGTTAATAGTAACTGTTGTATGCAAATTAGCTAACATGTTAAGCCGATTGGTAAATTAGTTTAATAACATTTGTTGGTTTATCATAGCAAAGTAGCTTTGGGGTTTCTGTGTAAATCAAGAACATCGCCAAGTTGTGAAGTTGGGATGAAATGGGGGGAAAGCGCAACATACCGACTATTTCTTTCTTGGATAAATGACTTTCTTGGATAAATCGACCTGTATCAAAGCCTTACGTTGGTCTTCTTTTAAATGATTTGTATTATCATTTGTTCACGTCTACATGTAGACAACCAAACATACATGCCGGTAGTGAAAACATACCTTATTCGTGACTAATTTATCACTGTAAGAGTTCATGTGGCTGGTTCATACTGCACGCGTAATTACAACATTTCTCGTGGGCATAGGAGAAATCAATAAACAGGCTATATACACAAAAATAACATGTGTTTTATTAATTAATGTGTTGTTCTTCTCTTCATTAGATTATATTAATTACTGTGCTATTCTACGTAGTAATAACAGTTGGATAACTGATAGATTAATATGTTGGGATCTCAAAATAGCAATCTGAAAAGGTTCGATTATTTATATCATGTTTGCGTTATGCTTCGGGTTCTGTTTCATATACTTAAACAGCTGTTACTGGAAGTTTTACTTAACATATAGCTTACGTCGATATAACGGCAATAGTCAATAAAACTACACATACTACACAACTGAAAAACAAACTCTGTACACAGTAAACAAATATACCCTACAGTACTTGTTCTATGTGATATCAAGCTATGTTGAATGAAATGCATTGACACCGTACAGCACATAAGAACAACATGTCTGCGCATTAATAAGTTGACATATCATTTCGCGTCAAGACCCGGGGGGTAAAAATTATTTAAATAAAGCTTGAGGTATAATTACATTGGTAACATATCCATCAAAGTTAACAACATATGTTGCAAATCGTGTCATGCAAGTTGATGAACTGAGTAACAATATAATGCTCTCTAAACATTTAAATGTGTTCGCGAATAGCGTTGAGAAACGTGTTTGTTTTTTTTTTTTTCCTTTCCTTATTTCTTATAATACTAACACATTTCACAATTGAAAAATTATAGATGTACTTAGAAGACTGTTGACAGTAACTGTAACGCCCTTGTTCCAACGTTAAGTGCTGTGCGGCGAGTAAGAACATATCACTTACAGAACACCAATAAAATGTCCACCCACGGTTTTATCTAATTTAGCTCACATTGTGCAATATGTCTTTCGGTTATGTACGGTCCGCGAGAAGCACCATCCATACTGGTTTAATATACATTGTTTTTAGCATTTTACATGCAAATACAAATAGATCTATGGGGAATTTACTTTCGTAAAATGAAACACAGCAGCAGTGTCATTCTTTCAGCTGTATCATCATATTCTTGATCAAGAACGGAAATGTTGATTAGAAAAAATACTTTGTAGGAATATTTAAAGCTCCCTTGTAACTTCGAACCGCTCTTGTCAAATGTAGATATGAAATCACACAATAAATATAACAGCAGTTATATGGTTGGAAAAAATGATTAACATAAACATATTAAATTGAGATATGCTTTCATGGTTCCCTTCAGAAGGTGGATTGGTTGGTTGATTGATTGGGGTTTTATAAGTTTTTGCATTGAAGTCTACAACAACAACAAACTCGCTGCAACTCGTGGAAGAACATGCACGTGGTTAACTATAGGTAAATCAGTAGTTTGAAGATAAATTAGAAATTGCTGTCAGGAATCTGCTCTTGAATATTATAGCGCAACTCCTGTCCCGTTCGTATAAACACATTTCAGCTTTGTTAATATATTTATATTTTTCCATCGTACGCCAACCCATACAATGGCCTTTCTGGGCATTCTTATACATGAAGCTTACTCAATCCATTGACTTCTTGGCTATGTTATAATAACCCCAGATAAACTATGTGAAAATGACATCGGAAAGGCAAACGCAAAGTAACAGCTGGTCCCCATCAGAACAGTGACATTTCACCGCACAACATTGTAGCGATCCGGTAGGTGGACAAATGCTTATACATGAATAAAATTGGCTATATGAGTTCCATTTTGTTGCTCTTGGCATTCTGTGTGCCTTCCAGTCGCGATATACTCGTCAAACCATTTCCCTTAGCTTCTGCCTATGTGCACGATTTTTCAAACTTACTGTCATGCCGTCACACTAGAGGAACATTATCTATCCAATGCAGTGTGGTTTCTATTGGAACGCACCGTCGTCAAATAAATGAAATACCTTTGTGTACGACGTTAAACGCAAATCAATCAATCGATCTGTGTGACGTATACAACTAGTGTGTAAGTCTTCTTTTCTACACCTTACTGTATCTTAGAATTTTTGGACTGCAATCCTGCTATATAAGCTATATACCTTATTGATACATACAGGTAAGCCTACTTGAGAAACGATGTCAGATGGCACATTTAAACGACACGAATAAATAAATGAAGAAGATTTGAATCCAGGAAATGTCGTGTGTTAAGTATCTAAACTTCTAACAAGGTGGTGTGTTTTTTTCTTCATTTCAATGCTAAAAAAATATTGTTTTTACATCGTCCATCAGCGCACAAACTGGGGATTGACAACTCAACTTCTGGGAGGTCTTACGACTAATGCGTCATTTCAGACGTTCTAATGTTGCTAACAAACATTCAGGTATCATCCACTGGCGCACATAGAGTAAGAGACGGATTAAAGCATTCCACCCTTACATGCATACATAGGTAGGCTCCATTTGTATAAAACGGTCCATTGATTCACTTTGGTCACCGACCTTGTATGTAATGACTATCTATTTGAATATAGCTGTGAAAGTCATAGCGAGGCTGCTGACGCTTAACCTGATTAATCGACCTATGAAAAATTTGAACTCTTTCACGTGACTTGATTTTCTTGTTTCATTAAATATTTTGACCTAATGTTATGCTTAATAGTTCTATTTTATTTCTTTAATTTCTTTGCTGTTACCTGCTATATGTCGATTTTTATTGGCCCGGAATGTACTTGGTGTCCTATAGAATATGTTTATCTACATGTGATACAAGTATTGCCTGCAGCAGTAAATATACGCTAGTAGCTCTATTCTGGTAACGGTTCAGATTTACCGGCCACGTGACTATTTCCCACAATGCAGTGTGCTGGGGCCATTTTCAAACAAATCGTCTGTCGATGGGAGACGACCAAGGCCGTCAAAATCGATATTTCTGCTCACAAGATTCATAGCCATTAGCCTAGGATTACCATTTAGATGTTGAACTTTACTCAAGACATATTTGTGTCCACCTTAGATGAAGTCAGGTGCAAAATTCTTATCTTCGTTCTGCACAGTGAAATCTGTTGTGTTTTTTCGATACGTAGAGTAAACGGTGTACATAACTTAAACGCGCCTTGGTACACTATCAGTATTATTTATGAATGAATTTTGCATCCAACTGGTTTATTCTGAAAACGTCGCGAATAAGTTAAAATTACAGGGCCGTAGGTCAAGGGTCATTCTGACCCGGATCAGTTCTGTCATAGTTGGAGGGAATTCGGTTTGACTTTCATCTGTTACGTCATATTGCACCTCACCCAGAAGTTTCCTTTTTCAACTTCTTTGCTTACAAATAACACAGGAACCAGGTAATGCGTGGATTACTGGGTGTGAGCTCCCTCGGTCCAGTTGCTCTCTGGGCTTGAGGAGCTTAGAAAGCCGATTTTTTGTGACGTCCTGTGAATGTCCTGTGTTTTCTTATTTGTTGAAAGTGTCGGTAAGGATGTTTACTTTGTCCACTGAAATTCCGTCATATTAGTGACATGACCTTCAATTCGAGTAAAACGTAAACAAGGCTAATTCCACCTACAGGGGTATACTTTTTGATTCCCTCTTTTAGCAGCATCCGGTGGCTGCGCAGATTGCGGTTTTCCATCATACACCGGATACGCCAAGTCGTCATATAAGTGAAATACCCTCGAGTAGGAAGTTAGATACCAATCAAATAAATAAATAAAGCAGCGTTGTTCATAAAAACTGCGAAGAAGCTATTTAGCCCTAATCAGCTTCCATAGTTCATCGACTCTTTTCCTGAACACAGATTGACAACCCTTGTTTAATCTCCACAATCTTCATGCCATACCTTCACATATTTAACAAAAGTTAGTGTTTATATAACATACTGTTATATCCTGAATTCGTATTTTGTCCACACTTCGTATCTACCATACAACACATACCTCTCTGCTGGACATTTGCTGTCAAACCATAATTATTTTATTTACAGCCTTGTAAACCTGTTTTAATAGGACCTTGCACGTTATTACAATGATGGGGTCAACAAACATATTAGATTCAAAAGCACACACGCACGTTTTAAGTACCATAAAACACTTCAAATATGAAATATATTGGCCTTTTCTTTATCAGCAATATAGCTTCTGAAGAAAATCGTACGGTTTCGTGATGTCTCTATAGAGAGGCCACGTCACTTGGTGTTATGTCGAGATATGGTACATGTTGAAATCGATTAATGAAGTGTAAAGTGTAATGAAGTGTAATGTTTAATAGGGAGTAATACATATTTCATTTCAGTATCTGAGCTAGACATTGATATATTATTTCCCTTGGCAACTTAAAAAGACCCCAGTACAGCGCACGTTTCACAAAAAATCATATCACTTTGACACGTGGTTAGGAATGGTTCCTTTTTCTCTTTTTTTCTGTCATCTCTTCTTAGATGTTTTAAGAGTTCAAATCCGAAATGCTTGTGAATAAAATGATTAAATGTCTATAATAACACAAAGACAACACAACTGTCAAAAGTTTATTAGTACAGAATAAAAAAAATGTTATCTATATATATAGCAGTTTTCGACGAGAGCAAAATGTTCTTATTCTAGTCGCACAGTCTACTTTTTGTTTGACCTACTTTTCACCACTTTGAAAAATATAGGTCAGTAAGCGAGATTATTTTTCGCTAACGATGAGTCTAATTTTTGCTTTAAAGTTTTTTAGCAAAATATGCTAGAAAAACTCCGATATACACCTGTTTAGCTAAATTGTCTCTTTGCTTTAATTAAGTTTCCTATCCTAACTGGGAACTCTGCTGTAGATCTAATTGTCAATGAAATAGGTCTATATAATGACTTAGCTTATACCTCGATATGTGTTTGTTTTTTTTTTCTTGTTCTTTTTTCTCTTTAGTTCTGTCAAACTTGATAGCTTGATAAACTACTGTTACAACCCTGTGGAAAGATATCTCTACAGTAGATATATGTTTGTATATCACTCACTTAAATCCGGGGTTAACTTTCTGAAAGCCAATATATGTTCGACAAACCAACATACACCAGTTAATGTATTTAGTTCTAGTCCACTTTAGTCTCAAATTAATGCCCAGTATGTGTTTTTGGCATCTAAATCTAAACAGTATAATTGAGTTTGGATTCATGATTTACACTCTGTATACATTTTTTTTTCTTTGATTTAGTCATTTGCCTAGCTCAGGTGATAATCTGGTACACTGTGTAACCAGATCACCTTCACCACAGATGTTATATGTCTGCTATCATGTATGTGTCTAGATTTTAGTCAGCCAGGTACATCATAAAATTATCTATCATAATTTTCCTATTTTCACACAAGACTAATTCTGGAATAAATGTATAATATCAACATTGCACGAAATGTAAAACGCCACCAAAAGACTACGAAAATGTACATTTTCAAATTGTTGCCAATAGGCATTAAAAGTAATATCAAGTCCCTGTATGTACAAATCTAAGAATATACTTTGACAATATTCGCCAAAGGTCTCCCATTTCGTAAGCTGAGCTCCAATAATTAATGTGTATGACAATTAAAATAAGCCTTATAATAAGCAGGAAGGACTACAATATTTATTTCAATTCCGTTTCATTTCGGCTACAAAATTAATTTGAAGATATATCTAATATTTTTCTCTGATTAAGCTATAATTAGTTCTGTCTGATCCAGCCGAGTGAAGGCGCCAAAAGGTACAGCATTAAAAGATACATTAGATCTGAAGGCGTTTTATACGGCTCACATTGTATTCATGCGTGTTATATCCGTCATAATAAGACGTAGATTCCTACGTTTTGGGAAATAGATTGGACTGAAGCCTTGGAAATATGTGTTGTGTATGTCGATTAATCAGCATACAGACATCAATTTATGATCGAAATCTTTCAACTGTAACTAGGTCACACTTGATAGATTTTCCCACAGATTTCCTTATAGCTGCGGGCACTTTGAAGTGTTATTGTCACAACAAAAACTCGATAGACGGAACTTGACAACCGCGAGCGGCTATCCTACGGCAATGTACCACACTACACCCTCGTGTTTACAGGTTGAACAGGTAGACATAGCCTGATAACGGCGTGTAGGCCTACCAGAGGAAAGCGATTATTTCCTGCATGTAAACCGGATCCCCTGAGCTTCCCTGTCCGTAATGATAGAGAAAGGTAGGCGTGTCTCTGTTCCGGAGGGGTATTTCGTCAATAGGTTCAAGTTATTAGGGTTTATGCTGACGTAACCAATACATGCTGTCTCTGTTTATTTCACCCTTCCTGGTATAGCGTAATGTGACACTATTGTATGATGGGTCGTACACTCAAATACCGCTGCTGGGCTGATGGTAATGCGGTTGATATATTCATATGTTATCTTAATAACAGCTATTAAACATCGTTCAAATACATTTCACATTGTTACAAATGTTTACTTATCTGTTATTTTTATTTAATCGTCATAACTGTTTGTTCCTCTTCCGCCTTGAAAATAAGTACTAAAAATTTTGAAATAAACATCAACCTTCAATAGAAACAAAAACAAGCGTTCGTCCGATTGAAACGCCTACTGTCCTGCAACAGTACAAGACATGGCCAAGCCGATGTTATACGTGTATTGTGTTAAGGCTGTCTGCAATATGTACTGATTTGCGGAGTCTGAGACCAAACGTGTCAAAATTCTCACGGCTCTTGTTGAATTTCTGTCTGACTGACCCCATGAATTCGTTGACTTTCGGGAATCTAAAGAATACTTCTGATATTTACTAGAACAGCATGGAAGAGACAAGGGTCTGTTTTAATGTTCGGGACCTCGGAATGGCTTGATGGGTTGATGGACACATGGCAAACAATAGCTATTTCAGATAAGGTCTTTAGTACTACCATTGCAAACTGCGCCCTGACTACCCGGTCTGCCATGTGTGCTGGTCAACGGCAACCAGGGGGGCACCGATGGTCTGTTTAGATTGTGGCCAGTCTACCCAAGAAAATTTACCTCACATCTGATAGTGTCTCGGGCTTCTATCGAGACCCCTCGTGAAACCACAAACATCCCGATACGACTTTAAACTCTTAACATCTGCAGGCCAATCTTAACACTGGTTGAATACTAACGGGTCAGCTTTGACCATCAGTAGCACGATCTGGTATACATTACACAGCCTGACCACGAGTGACCGCCTCTAACACTGACCACAACATTAAGATCTGGGTCCCTCAGTTTATTGAGATGTCAAAACAAATCTGGACGTTCTCTCGTAGACACACGATTATCTTATCTTAGTTTATATTCTCTCTCCTCAGCCTGCTCAAGATGCAGTGGCAGTCAAACAAGCTCTCTTTATGATGCGAGGTGAACTCGTATCTGTCTTTATAAACTGGGCTTGAGTGTTCAAATAAAAAGCTAACTTCGCATAAAGAAACTCGAAATACCAGTCATACGAAGGAGGCAAATAATTGCGCCTTAGAAGCAATTCAAGCCTACAAACCCATCAAACATGTTCGCATGTCCCGGAGACAATATTCTATTACAGCGAAACTCTATATTAGTAGCATTTAAGAAGCGCATTTTGTTCTCTTACAAATATAACCCAGGGTACGTTGTATAGTATGGACTCCAATTTAATCAGCACCTTTATTTTTGTTACCTTCATGCAGTTTTCCTGAGAAATGTGTCTAACAATCTTAGATTAAAACAGTTTTGATCTAGAAAACCGTATGGGCGCTTTCAGACACGCTGTCATATTTATGAAACAAAGCGGTCTGGGTTACACTTCAAATGTTAGTTTCGTTACGCAGCCAATCGTGCCACGTGGTAATTAGTCGTCAAACACAGGCCTGTGAAAACCAGGTTAATTGTTTGTTCCATCCGTTAGAACCACACACGGTTAGTTCGCACGTTAAACCCACGTAACTGTTGACACATTCGGTGTTGAGTTGGACACATCTAACCGATCTGTGCACACTGGTACATTTACACGATCAAGTGTTACCTGGGTGAGAAGTCAATCAGCTCAGGTGCCAACGAGAACGTGGTTAATGACAAGCGCTAAAATGCTTTAAACCTGTGAGAAAATATTTAGTAAGACCTTACTATTACTGTTAATTTAGGATACTTTAATATGGCACCCATGCAATAAATAACATTTATTCTTGTCCACATGTTGCACGCAAGAGTTTCCACTGAGGTTTAGAATGTTACGGTACCGTGACATCTCAAATCAATAATGAGCAACGGGACGCTGTATATTTCGACTTAATTTCAGCTTGATTCATTTGACGGCTGGATATTATTCCAATAGACGGAAATAGTGATTGCTCGCCATTCTTCCGGGTTGTCATTATAATATGCGAGGTTCTACACTAAAATAAACTTCTTTTTTTGTTTGTCATATATACAGTTGTATACCCTTTGTTCGAGTTATAGTGTGCATTTTAAGTAACTTGGAAAGAAGTGACTAAGTTCCAAGTTTGTACTGGCTGAAGGACAGAGTTTGTTATCGTAAATTGATGTACTGCTTTCTCATAAATTTCATTTCTAGTTTCCATACCTTAACATCAAAGAATCGACGTATTTATACATACATAAAGGGGTGTTACTTTATAGACACCATGCACAAAATCCCATTATATAACACCTGTAAATGTGACCGTTTTAACAGAAGATGAGGTCGACCCTCTGGGTGGCTATCTGTCAGCTATTAGCTAACATGGTGTGAAATGCCTTCAATTGACCCATACAACATCTGTGCCAATCACTCAATCTTGCCATCACTTGGGGCCATCTGCCCGGGGCATTGCTAAAGGGGCTGGGTACACAGAGCAACTTACCGTGAACCGCTTTACCCTCTGATATATGTGTTAACATGGACTAAAGGTTGTGGGAACGTTTAACATAGCATGGTAACATGGACTTAAAGTGAAGTACTGGAAGGTGTGCTCTTGGTCTCATCACTTTCTAATTAGTTACTTTCATTTATTCCCGCATTTAACAACGATTACTACCCTTTCTTGCTTTAGCGCACTTTTTGTATTTTCATAGACAGTATCATGTTGAGATCTGTATAAAACATTATCTTCTCGC
>JAVFBZ010153284.1:0-24486 GCA_032466195.1 Katharina tunicata
AAGTGTCCTCATTCTATTGTTCGTTAGGACATATGTATATTGTGGCACTTTGAAAAACAAATAGTAATATTGTACATTTTACTGTAAATTCATTTTCCTTTTCTTTTTGTCAATGTATTTAATCACACATTTCAATTCATACAAATATTGGCAATGGACAATTTTGTTTCACAGCATTCATATTTACATTTGTAGCTATATACTAATTGCAATTATATGCAGTTTTAATAGCGATGTAAGATATTGTGTAAATATCATGCGATCTATTCATATTTTAAAATCAAATTATGGTGTAAATAACAGTTTTTGTTGTATTTTCTTTTAAAATGTAATGCATACTGTTGATTAACATTAGAAAAATACCCACGACACAGGAGAACCAATTGTTTTTCAATAGAATGTTGAATTTCAATTGTGAAGCTAGTATTTTTCTATGAAATTTCTTCTTGATAAACTATATAAGTTTTAAATGTGCTTAGGACTTCTCTTCTCAATGCGACATAGACATAGGTTGCAATTGACGACATAACAGCTTGTCAAGAAAACACTAAATGTGAGACCAGTGCATTGCTTGATTATGGTGGCTTCCTTCCCATTGATACACCAACCTGACTAACAGCAGACTGCCAGTATGTTTCCAGCTTACATGTAGTGTTATGTATAAAGGTCCAAGAGGTTACAATATCATTATTTATTAGTTTACCTATCAGGGCTATGATCATGTAAGTTGTTAGTATGATTAGTAATGATTATTCTTAATATGATCAGATGTAAAGAGTTTTCTAATAAACTGATCTCTGAAACAAAGGTAATTTCAGTATGATTTTAATCTGTACCACTTTTTGTACCTTATGAGACACAGCTTTCTGTTGTTGAATGGATGGGGTTTTTTTGGCTGCCACACTCTGTCTCGAGGTTGTCTTTTAATTCTGAACAATGGCTCAGTGGTAGGTTTGTGATGTGTCAAACCATATCGTCTGTTTCTTCTTCTTAAAGTGGCATTTATAAGTTGTAGGTAATCTGTATAAGGAAAAACATGACTTAAGATGAATTTCAACTTCTGGGTACCGGTATATTGATAAGCACCTCATGATTGAAAAAAACATGTGCCACGCTTCTGAACGCTGCTTAAACAAGAATATCAATTTCTACTTTATTATTCACACAATGTCTTGACACAGCTACGAGTGTCTCTGTAAAGTATTATAACCAATGTGCTGCACAGGTTCGAGACCACTTCTAGACTTTCCATTTATAAGGGAATAAGCACAATGTTGTTTTTTACTCAATTTACTTTAAGTTATGACAGGAAACTGGCTATACATAAATCCGCGACAACTGTGTTGCACACTAATCTTAGGAACCACTAAACAATTTATCTTCTGTTCTGCCATGGATGGATTAAAGGACTGGTAACTTCCATTAGGAGCATGGTAGAACATGGCTCATAGCATTTGTGAAACTTTGTGCTGGAATCATTGAGAGTACCAAAATAGGTCCGATCCCCCTGTTGACCTTAGGTTTATAAGGGTAGCTTTCCGTGGCTGTAGAGTTCGCGGGATGTTTTTTTTTCTTGGCTTTCCACCATACAAAATCATCATATAGGTGAATCACTCTTCAGTACAACATTAAACACCAATCAATCAAAGAACTGAGGGTATAAACCCCTCTATATCAGGAAGGCATGCATTTCATTTTTTTTTTTGTGCAATGATTCACCTCATTTGTATAAAACTGCCCATTGATGGACCTTAGATGTAATGACAAGGCATTTCAAATATAGCTGTGGACGTCCTAGAGAGGCTGCTTACATTTGACTTAATGAATCAACCGAAATTTAAACTCTTTCACATGAATTGATTCTCTTTTTGTATTGTTCATTTCGACCTAATATGCTAAATATTTCATTTTATTTCTTCATTTTCTTTGCTGTTACCTGCTCTATGTCGATATGCGATACAAGTATTGCCTGCAGTAGTAAATATACCGCTAATGAGACTAAAAATAAAAGGCCTGTCATTACACTAACGCCAATAATCGTAGGGGATGGAAGTTACCGGAGATGTTTAACTAGAATGGATTCGCCTAACAGCAAGAACAGAACACAGAAAACAATCATTTTTGAACAATGTTTATTACCAAACATCACAAAACAGCCACAGTTTGTTTATTGGTAAAAATACTACAGAAAACATTCCCCAATATACCTATATGATTATGTAAATACAGGTAAGCAAAAAGCATTTGAAAACAAAAAAATTACTATTTCCAGATTCAGGAATGTGTTTCATGGAATGAAGTTCAGTAGCCAATAAGGTGACAAGACTTCTGATATAAAATTGTGGACGTTCTTGTTCTAAATAATTTTGACTAAATAAAATGTTAAAATATCTGTAGTGAACATTTTCTGGGGATCGATCTGGTCAGTGGAAAGCAGACCTACAACGAGGACATATGGTCACACTTTACACTAACTAGAATGTACATAATTAACACCCTTCTCATCGGACTGAATTCGTAGAAAAATAAGTTTTCAAAAGTGGACTGATAAAAAAGTTTTGCACTTTATTATGACACTCTTGTTTAGTAGATAGGTAAAGACACTATTTTGGGCAAAATCGCACTTCTGACGTCTGCAAATAGAACATGAATTTCTAACATGTTAACATTTACAGAAAGAAAGCTGTATAGAGTAAGGTACACCCATCAAAATATCATCAGTCTTTTTTGCACCAATCTCAACATTGATTTATAGAACTCTTTTACAGTGTTAGCTTAAGGGCCAGTTGGTGAGGGTCATAGCTGTGAATTTGTATGACATCATCTAACAAGCTGGTAATTTTCTTTTATGCAACTGAAGGTAGATTTTAATTTTGGAATCCATTGAAATAGTCCTTGTTAAAAAGGCACTTGATAAAAATAAAGATCACTAAAATTTCACAACATTACAAATTACATATATTTAGAAAAATCTTGTTAAATTATTATTTTTTTCAACTGTGTTCCAAACTAGAATCTGTGACCTATTTGTGTTTGGGCAAAAAATCAAAATCTTGTGATTGAAAAAAATTGTAAGATAAGCCTTAATTTTTTGTACATATAATGGTTTGTGTCTTCATAGAAGACAATTCAGCACAAATAACAAACACAAACACCACCTACAAGTTTGATATATCAGTAAGCAGTTTGACAGCTGAAAGTTAACAAGCTATATCTGTGTTAATTTACAAAATTCAATTTTGTTAAACATTTGCAAAGTTAACAGGGTCTTATGGTGGATGGCAAGCTTGTCGTCACATGCAGCTACTTAATGTCAATATTATAGTTTTAAATTTGATAAATAGTACAGGCTAAATTTTTAAAAGCAAATTTTTTCGTAAAGACAAAAAGCGGTCAGACTCAAACAAGTTGTTTCTTTCCTAGTGCTTATCTTAAAGATCTGAGGCCAGCTAACAGATGTTTCAGAGAGCATTTGACTGGCCCAGCAAGTCTGGTTATTATATGCATGTTACTGAAATTGCAGTTCAGTTTTGAGTAAAAATGTATGCTTAATGGAGTGTTTATGTAGACTTTCAATTAAATCATCGTGTATAAGCGATGCATTTCAGGTCTTATGTCTGCGGATCATAGTTATTTACATAAACCCCTGTTATTAGTTTAGAAGTGTAAAAAAAGTTCATATTAAGATCAAAGAGATCAATGAGAAAAATAACATACAGATGATATTTAATATCATGAATATGATATGACAAAGTGATAGTTGCGACTTTACAAATGTGAAATATAGTAACACACGCAACACTTCAAAATGGGTGTTTTTCAAAATCTAAGTTTCTATATCAAAACAAAATGTGTGCAGCACCATGACAATATTACAATATTAAAAGCACTTACAAAACTGAAAAACAAAACAGGGACAAACATTTCAGATTATTCATCACAAATCTTCTCAAATAATCATGAGATAAAAACTCAAGTTGGCTGACGAATAAGAACTATTGCTCCAGTGTTTAATTTCATTGCAATGCATGAAACTTTTTAATGGAGGTCATAAGGCAATACACAAATATATGTAAATATAGTATTAGTCGCACCCATTGAGGTCCAAAAGCTAAGGCATTCACAGGTATGCGATTTGTGATAATTTCTCACTTAAACAGAACAAACCTGTTTTGAAGAAAGTTCGAACAGAAAACTTTCTATCTAAATAATACCAACCCTGTACTTGTATTTAAAAAAAAAGAAAGATGTGAATTAGTTAAAATATGATGCTTGTGTAAAAGAGGCAGAGAGAAACCTTCCCCAAATAGTAGATTTTCTCTTTAATTATTTTTTTAAAAGTCAGCCTAAGGTTTTGTATGCTTGTAACAAAAACCCAATGTAAACATGCAGCATTTTAATAAAGCCAGCATTACACACTTCTGAGCAAATACAATAACATTTCATTAGACACAACCTTGACAAGGGAGGTGACAAAACCCACAACACCGAGGACACATTGATGTAAATTAGATTACCATGAATCCAGACATTTTTATCACTCACAATAAATTCAGTCTTTTCCCCCAGAATAACAAAATAATCAGTCGTGAGGCACAAACGGAGAGATCCTTTACTATAGATACGCTTCAATCAATCTTCATACATGTATATATCAGAAAAATACATATTTACAAATATTTCCTCTAGGTCAAAAGTAAGAATTACTGCAATACCCTAATGACTTGAGATTTTAAACACTAATTTATAGGTGATAACTGTGAATTACATAAATTTAGGGATCAAAGCCAGATCCAGGTCTGAGGGGTGCAATCATTCTTAAAATGGAAGGAGTCATCAAGCCAACTGTTACAGTCCACATGACAAATACCTCCTGATAAAAACAGAAACAGTTGAACTTTTTACAGCCGCTAGACAACTTAAATGAAAATGTGGTTTTATGATTTTCAACAATCATTGGACAAAGTTGGTTTCAATCATGACTCGTAAACATAATTCGTTTATTGAAGCGATTTTCTATGTTGGTATCTAACATGTGTGTATTGGCTGGCCATTTTGTCAGCGTTATCCCAAAAAGTGTGCCAAGAGCCAAATCACCCTGTCTGGTGTAATTCAGAATTGAAAAAATATACAAATCCGTAAACAACAGTACAGTTAGCTGCTTACATGGAAATAGTGATAATCAGGCGCAACATACAGATGGTACCTGAAAATGGAAACCAGGCAATATGGCCATTCAATACATTAAAGGTGAAGTTAGTCTTGACGTAGGAGATGATTCGCCTTTATGTTTAAATTGTGCTGGGTTGTGTCTGCAGCCCCCTAGGGAGACTGCCCATATATTTTCTCTTTCCTTTTCATGTTTTACATTACTAGCTGGTACCTCTCTTATTATACTTCTGGGGAAATTCTATAATTGTTTTCTAAATTCAAGTCATTAGAATATTACTAGTATATTCCGTCCAAAGTACAATCCCTAAACCTCTACAGTGTAAACATATATGACAGTGTAAACATAAATATTAGGATATACATATATATTATCTATTTATAACATTTATTTAGGTAGTGTTTGTATGCAATCTATATTTGAGACCATAAGTTTTAGACAATCATTACAAATATGTATTTTTGTTAAATAATGATACAAGGCTTTATCACCAAGTATTTTTTTATATCTTTTATTCCAATCTTCCTAATTGTTTCAAAATATACAAAGTTTCACCTGTCTAAGTAAGATCAAAATAAAGGGACGGTTCAAGAATGTCATAAATTATGAAAGGTCCTTATTTCATTCACATGTATTCAACAATACATTTTCAATATACAAATTCATTCAGCCAGAAAACTTTGTGAAACCCTATTTAAGGGCAGATAACTCAAACATATCTGTCAAAGATTTAAAGTATCAAAAAATCTGCCAGGTAAGCAGATTTCAAACACTTGTTGAAGAGTTAAATAATAAAAGCAGAATAAAAATGAGCACCATTGAACAATTTACCAGTTAAAAAGACTTGTCGTAACAAGTAAAATTCTGTGAAACAAATCTTATTATTATGCAACAGATTATTTTTTTCTGAACAAACACATTATGAGTCGATGCAAGATTCCATTTTACTTACAATTACAACATATTCGCCCACTTGGAGCAAAAAATGTTCTCAATAATTTAGTAGAGTTCCTTATTGGCAGCACATCATAACAAGGTTTCAATAACATAACAAGACTTTCATGGTTCTTCAACTTCTGGATTAATTGGGGTTTTACGCCATTTCACTTATATGATGGCGTGCCTGCCCAATCAGTGAAGGAAACCAACAAAAACCCAAAACAATGATTTTCACTTTCTTGATTAATAGATGTGACTGTTTCAGCGCAGATACCAGGAAGATAACTACTTGTAGTGCTGTTATCTGCACCAGAATGATGTACGTCAGTAATCCCACTAGTAGTTGAAAAACCATAAATGTCTTGTGATCCCAGCTTCTAAATGCCACTAAAAAACTAAATATGAATAATTTTGTAAAAATTAATAGATATTTTCTGATAAAGTAACGAGGATTGCACAAAATAACTAAATAAAGTGAGCAGATATAAGTTAACATAATCCAGACTGAGCTCCAGTGAGATGTTGTTGTTGGTGAACTATGATATAACATTTGTAAATAAATAATCAATAAATAAGGCACCTCAGTCAGTATATTCAGAGCATTATATCCGATCCAAAATAAATCAACTTGGACTATAAATCCACAAACTGTGTAAAATGAAAACCAAATTATGCTGTGACATAACAAAAAATATGTGTATAAGCAAGAGACTAGAGTTTAAATAAATAATGTAATACTAAAAGTGTAGCACTTATATATTATAATGTACCATATAATAAACACATGTGCACCACAAGACATGGAATGTCTTTAACTCTATGAGATACAATTACTGAAACACATGATATCAGATTGGATTTGTTTAAAGTGAACTGACCTGTTTTTTGCCCCCTTCTCAAAATGCTGTACAAGCTAAGGTGTATAACAGATTAATACTGAGAGCTTAAATACATTGATTTGTATATATTTTTGTATAAATGTAGAGAAAGAAAATTTTGCTTGCCTCCACCGAGATTTGAACTCGGGTCTCTGGCTAGCAGGGCCAACGCTCTACCGACTAGCGAATTTTTATCCAGGTAAAGGCTGCGAATCTTTCTATATCATATAGTACATATTTGAGTTCATCCAGTTAATAACAGGTGAGCATAATAAAGCAGTAGAGGCAATCTGAAAACTGTCCACAGGTTTTTTAAATTTGATATGATGATTTATTTAAGTCATCTTCAGGCAACTTAAAGATAAAATATAACAGGCTTCTAACTATGAGGCTTTTTGGAGACTCACTTTACAAATTTTACAAAACAAAAAAGTAAATATCATGGTAGCGTCTAGAACACAAATATAAATCCCAAAAAAAGGAAATACTGTTAATGTGTTTCTTGCGCCAAATTTAATTATGAGTGGAACTTTAGCAGATTTTTTTGTGAACCAATTGAGAACCTTCTCTGAACCCTTGCAACAAATGACCTTGGCATCATTTTAAATGTCCTTATACCTCAGGCCACTAAGATCAACTGAGCTTCGTAATAAAAAGTAGCATTGGTTTATCAATATTTTCAAAAAATCCAGAAACGTGAGCAAAGCACACAGGCTGATACATTATCAACAAAGCCCATCTGAAATCATGTGTTTTAAAAACTAGAAAATACTGAGCAAATAGTGTAAACATAAATCAATGAGAAAATAAATGTGAAATAAATATTTAAATACAAATTATGACTGAGATTATGACAAAATGTATAAAGAGATTCCTTTGAGTAAATAGAGATTCTATCTGTATAAAATAACTTATGAAATATTAACTTTCAAACATTAAAATAATTTATGACTTTTCAAACAAGCAAGATTTCATATACATATATCAGTCATAAGCCATCATAAAATAGAGTCTTTTGATTGGATGTCAAGAAGGAATACCTACCAATCGAAATAGATATTATAATAGTTTACTTGATAAAAAGGAAACCATCTTGGAGGGCATTCCCATTAGATCGCTGAAACCCATTGGATAGAAAAGATTCCTCTGGACAAAATGTGTGAGATTTATTTTGAACTTTTTGCTGTAATTTTTTCAGTAACTCCGATGCTGGAGTACTGATAGCAAAGTTGGCTGTGAATGGAGAGGCTGGTAGACCCATCGCAGCATTATAGGTGAGCCCGTTAGGGGGAGGGTGGTGTAACCAACTTGACAGCGAGTGTGACGGATCAAACTTGAGTAGGCCATTGGATGGTTCCGTTTTTGAGAGACTTGATTCTTTCGAGCTTGTTGTCACAGACTCAGTTTTTTTCTGCTTCTGTTGTTGGGAGTTGTTGGTTGTTGTTTTTTTCTCTGATGAACTCGTAGCACCGGCACCCTGCTTGGTTGATTGGTTTTCTTTAATTTTCTTCTGACGTAAGAGATGTCTTTCCTTGACTTTATACTCCAGAGTTGAATGAGGCACCCCAAAATAGCTGCCAGCTCTGTGTACGCTCATTTCTCCACGCTGTACTGCTTTAACAGCCTCCATCAGTAACTGACTGTTGTACTTACGATACTGTCCGCGCTTTGGACGAGTCTTTTTCACTGGAGCCGGAGTTGAGTTTCCATTCTGAGTGGGAGTCGTAGTGTTTTCTTTCCCACTGTTTGAGTTTTGTTCTACATGTACTGTGTTGCTCTTTCTGCTCTGTGGATTGGATTGTTTACGGGGCTTTTTAGCGGGTGAGGCACTTGGTATGGAGAAGGCAGAGGTTGATGACCCCAGTGAACCATTTCCTTCAGGGAGAGCCTGACCAGACGTCTTATTGTTACATTCAGTTCTTGTTCGGACTTTCTCAGCAATGGTTTTCGCTATGATGTCTTTCAGGGTGTCTCCAATGCGACCACATTCAAAGGCTTTACTATCTTTATTATCTGAAATGATCGGTTCAGTACATGGAGCAACATGTGAACGTTTGAAGGACGGAATTTTGAGAGGTGTCGTTGCTGACTGTGGTGACATCACTGCTGGACTACCATTTATGTGTGACACTGACGTTGATTCAAACAGGCTCTGTTGAGGTAGGCCAGTGCAACGTTCCAGGTCAACCCTTTGTTCTGTTAGGCGACGTACCAGTTCAGGCAATATGGTTACTTTGAGCTCAGAGTTTGAGCTGGACGGTGAGTCAGTTGATGATGATGAAATCCTGGAACTGTCATTATCTCCATTGGTAAGCAATGAGTCTGCGTCGATCCCACACAAGGCGCGGAATTGTTCCTGCTCCTTTACACCATTTAGGTTGTGCTTACGGCGAATATGGTTCAGGTGCCAATCCCAGATAGTTTCCAGACTGGAATTGTTATGTGGATCAAGGTGATGGATGGGCATCGGGAATGGGATTGGTGGCATTAAAAGGAATGGGCTCGACTGCATCAATTCTGAAAGCGTCATCTTGCTGGCAGCCAAGTCGGACATTGCAGAATGGGGAGTCTGCAGAGGGAGTACTCTATCCTCCATTGATTCCTCTTCATCTACATCGCCCGAGTTTTCTGATTCTAATTTGAAGATTTTGTTTCTGAGTGTAGATCTGGGAATGCCATACAGAGCGGCTGCCCGTCTCGTTCCCAGCTTCCCACTGCGAATATCACCCACCGCTGCCACCAGTTCCTCCTCTGTGTATGCACGCTTTCCATTCAAGAGACCATCCTTACGAAACTTTCTGCAAGTACAGAACGCATCATTAATTTTTTTAAATGGAATATCCATACTGTGGCAAAAATAAGCTTATTTCCACTTGAATACAAGAGATAATTTGACAAAGAACACTCGAGGGTAAAACTTTAGTATTCCAGGTTAACAACTACTCGCACGAACCCTGATAACTGTGTTTCACTGATAGATTAGACCAGATCTGCCAAGGCGCTGTGAATGCAAAAATCTAATGAGCTGAAACTTCAGACACACTAATCCCCTAATATTCAAAAGGTTTAATCTTATTTAGCCAAGAAGCAATTAATTTGTAGAAATCTACTGTTTATGTTGAGAACAAAATGATTTGTTTGTTTGGGGTTTTACGTCGTAATCAAGGGTATTTCACTTCTATGACGGCATGCCAGTCCAAGCGGTGAAGGAAACCACCATAATTGACACTGGCAACATACAAGACAGGGCAAGTCATTTGCATAACATTAACAAAACATGACACCACAACAAATCTGCTCCCTGTGCCCCTTAGCTCAGAGAGCACAAGGGAAAAGGAGGCTCCCACCCAACCACCCGTGGGATTATAAAGATGCCCTTGATCTATGGGAGACGGTTAAATCTTACTGGACAATTCTAAGGTCTCCAGACCAGGGCCGAAAAATCTACATACGGCCGAAGTGGAGTGTTTCCGACAGAGGCATTGGGTTATACTAAAAAGTATAACCCAGATACATGCTTGGCAAGAGGACAGAAAAACTAACAAGCTAGGTTTCTGATTAAAAACACCTTCATGACTGATACTTGATATCATGATAATTCCAATAAAGGATTGGTGTCTATTCACATAAACAAAATGATGACACCTTTTAGAATTCAAGCTCTGTTGAAGAAATTAACTTCTTTCACATTACATTTCAAAGTTAAGATTGATTGATTGGTGTTAATCGCTGTGCTCAAGGGTATTTCACTTATATGACGGCTGTATTCCAACAGTTGACAGCGACTCTTTTCACAACCATAAAATGTGTAGTCACTTTTGTGTTCTTGCTGTTGGAAAGATAATGTTCCTCCAGTGGTAAGTAGGACAGCATGAATATAATCTGGAAACATACTGCCCTTAGCCAGAGGGCTCCAAGTAAATAAATTGAGCTTGTCTATTGCCTTTAGCTAAATTGAAAGAAAAAAAATTGGTAAGATATTTGAAGAATGAGAAATTACTGTGATTTAACTTGAGGTATTTTCAGCTCAACATGGCTTCTTCCAGTGGCAACCATATCTACGTCATTTGACCTTGAGGGTGACGGTGACCCTGTAGTGCTGAGGTCGAGAGGCTGGTCCCCGTCCAGTTTGGCTGATGCAGTATAGTACTGGGAACAATATGGCAATAGTTCATTCAAATATCCAAGACCTGTGGAGATACAAAAATAAAAGATCAAACAAAAAATTATAACTGATAAAATATGTGAATACTTAGAATAGTGTCCAGTCAAGAATAATGACCTGACAGAACCAAAATGGTATTCCTGAATGAGTTATGCTAAGTGTCTAAGTGTCAGTCCGTTTTACAAATACAAGACAGAAACTTAGAAAATAGTTTTGCCCCCTTTAATTTAACTTATATCAGATGTTTTAGTATGTTGATGTTTTCTGAACAGTTTTGTCTAAATTAAAATAAAAAGAATAAAGGGAAGTTATCAGGGGAGTAAGTCATTTCTTGGGGCTATATATCTCCAATGGTACATGTAACGTATATTTGCTGGTCTTACCTAAGCCTTCCTGCGTTGTGTTCCCAACATCATCTTCTTCTAACTCGTTCACAGATTCCTAAAATTAAAGTATATTCAAGTTAAATTGCCATAAGAGAGTGTATTATTTAAGTTCGTAGGTAATTACATCCCTGGAACAGAAAACTATAAGCCACTTAAGATGTTATGCGATCTTATATGTCCATTCAGAGGCCATGCAAACGTTTTATAATCTGCCTAAAACAAATTGAGGAATTTTTAAGTGACTGATTAGCAAACAAAACATGTGAGCAAACTGAACCTTCATTTTGAGTAATAACCTAAATATTCCAATACCTTTTTTGAATTTATTAATTATTTAATGATCTTGAAGATCTTGTAATGAGCATTTTGAAATATTTGAAAGTGTATGTATTTAAGCCTTACACAGATGTTTTACTGAAATTTTCACCTAAATTGCACTTTTTAATTCATTTATTAAAATTAAAATTATTATGTGACTTACTGTACATTAACCTGGATATTCACTCTACCGCGCATATTTAAATATTGAAGAGATTAAAATAACCCAACATTGAAGACACCAACAAAAAGATTTGCATCATTTTCACACTTTGATGCTTTTCAAACAACCCAAATGACAACATATTGAGACTTTTTAATCAGATTTTATTCCATTTGAAAAGACAACTTCTTAGCATGAAAATCAACGAATCAGAGTTGTTAAATATTCACCATCTGATCAAGTAAAGTAAATGTAATCTAAATTTTACAAGCATACAAAAATATCGTTAATGACCTAATTTGCACTTAGGTATTAGAAACTTGCATCTGATATATGTTTTGAGACAATTTGGGTTCATTAAACACTATTAATGGTGTGAATCGTTACTTTATTTATTTTATGTATACTTTACCAAATAAAGAATTTATGAATGTGATTTTTCCAATAAACAAATATGAGGAACAAAGTCAGAGATTTTGGCAAAATTTGTTGATGACTACTGTAGATTTAACGAAGCAGAGCAATGTCTTTTTCTTCCTCTATATATATATAAATTGAGAAATCCCTTCAATATACAGTCCTTTTTAGTTTCATGTACTTTCGTAATTGATGTCATATTTATAGAAAGCTACAAACTCTTTACACTCATTTCAATGGCAATGTAAAATAAATACTAAAATAGGTTTAGAATTAACTGGTTTTATGTCTAATTTTGATATCAGGGGAGACCACTTCTTGAAGAGGAAATCGAGACCGAGAAGTTCTAGGAGTCTCCATATGAGATAGCATTTCGATATAAGAAACAATTATGGCTAGGTGCCTCAACCTCATGATACTTGTATAAAAACACGACAAGGTACTTTTCAAGACTAATGAAAAACAAACACCCAATTTTATCATATCATTTGTTCAATTATTTTTCAGTCCAATAATACAGGCAGATCTAAAGTTTGTTTATTTATATTAACTAATGTACAGTGTTATTGTGACATCGACAATAGGCAAATAAGCTAAGAGCGTGACTTACAAAAAGAAATTTCAGTTTTTTCTTGCAGTAGAAACAGCTGTCTTCTGGTTGCCAGTCCGAAGTTTCTTCAGGCTCTAAAGCTATATAAAAAGAGTCAATAGATATATCACACAAAACAGTCCGAGTAGCTAGCAGGTACCCCACTGTTTATTATTTTGAAAAATGAACCCATGCAAACTAGTGAACTGACCATCTCCGCTAATTTTAAGACCCCCTTTTTTTTTCTTCAAAGATATAAATAATGGCAAAAGAATCATTTTAAAACTTGAAGTTAATCAGTTAATTTACTTTAAGCTTACAAACTTGTATATAGTGTTTTACATTCATGTGTTTTTGTGTCCCAGAATCAAATGTCTGAATATTTATACCCTAAACAGAGCAGAAATATATTATCTATACCAACATGACTTCTCTTGTTCTATATTAGTCTACGTTGATCTGTGGAACTATCGGCTCATGAGTGAATCGAGCGCCTTTATTAAACTTTATCGCCTCAGCAGACCTGGATCTGTGGTGCACTAAATTTCTTGATCTTTTTCTCAATCTTTTGAAAGCATGAAAGTAAACTTCTCATACCAGTGCAGGTGTAGACAAAAAGCTTATATCATTAATTCACAGATGTGTTGTTTCCATTTGGTCTACATGATCACCTTAACCAGAGCAGTGGAAATCTTGTAATCAGGTTGGTGTAAATTTCTAAATAACATTTTCTGCCTGCAGCATGGTTTCTCTATTATAACTGGAGATAACAGACATGCAGATTAAGCTGGGAATGAAGTTTTGAACCCAAATAAGATAGGGTTATTCAGTCCATATAGAATCAATAGTAATGCGCTTACCATTCCATGGCTTGAATAAGTCCCCGGCCAAGTCACCCGATAATCTGGCAGCTATTGTCTCCAGGCCTATAAACAACAACAACACCACATAGTTAAACTCACAACAAAATGTTTACCAGTATAACAGAAGTTAAGACGGATCGGTAATAAAAATATCGAAGCATGGGCCTCTGTACCAGGGCTTAAATCCAGGATGCCAGTTTAACACTTGGTGCAATGCTACATGTATCAACAACTGAGCCACACATGGCTATATTCAATTCTCTGGTGGAAATGTGGCACAAAGATGACATTTTCTCTTGTTGCTTTTCCACTTCAAACTACTAGTCAGATTGCATCTTTGAAGATAACATTAAACTCATATTATGAGTTCAATGGCACCTCATACTGTGACATTTTCTTGGAACAAATTTGTACAAAAACTTGAGCTCATTAACTATATTTGTAACTTGGCATCATAATGGCATACATCCAATAAAAGTCAGACAAAGGAAGAGGACCATTACATAAAATTTCCATCCATGTCTTTCAGGAAGTAGTGTATGTTTAATGACTCAACTTCAAAGACACCTGTGTAATTTAAGGCTACAGTTCACCTGCACACATCAAAGATTACATTTTACCTTAAACTGTGTAATCATCAGAGAGCCCAAAGGGTCAGCTCCCTGGCTGCTCAGGTATATATATTTAATGTATCAAAAATAGAGAGTCTTCATAAACTTTATACTGTGCTCAGTTAAATCATGTAAGGATGTGACAGTGTACATGTTTAAGGCTAATAAGAGCACAGGTTACATTTCATGTAACACGCTCAGGAGAAATAACCCTTGTAGATTTCTAGAGCAGAACACAAATTATCATCAGCAATAAACTTTTACTACACATTTTTTTTTATTTCAGACATTCAAATTACACAGAAACTTGACGTTTCAAATACAAGTCGTACGAAAAAATACCATTGTGTGTATGGCTTGCCAGAAACATAATTTACATTAAGCTAATGTATTTTGCTCCAACAGTAATGTATGGCTGTCGTGCATGCAATCACATCAATTTGTACATGTACCTCGGCCAATCAGACTGTCTGCATTTGGACTTTCTATAGAGGCACAGTAGCTATGTTATACTGCGCTACATGTAAGCACTAGCAGGGTAACATTTTACGACTCAATATGGTAGCCTTTCACCTCTCTTTTAAAGGTAAATTTGATAAAATAGGTTACTATGCTTTTAAATCCGATTCAATCTTGGTTTACATTAAAAATATAGAAAATGGCTTGCTTTGTGTTTTTTGACTGACTAAATGAAAATGTTGAACTGATTTCAAGAAACTGAATAAAAGACAAAAAAAAAATTCTGACAATTTTTTTACTATATGGAATTCAAGACAATCATGAACTGAGCAATAGTACCAAACTAAGTGTTTCATTATACAGTGTACAACTTGTACTTTTTTAAATGCACCATTATTCTCCTGCTTGTTCATCATATATTTTCATTATTTGAACTGCAATAAATTTACATGATACCTTTACCTATAGTCATTAGTGTTAGTTATAACATATTTGTTAATCATCCTGAAGTTGCCTTATACATATATCTAGCATAATACTACTTACTGTAACCTTTCATGTTAAATTATTCTCAAATTAACTTTCCAACATAAACTAGACTGAAACATAAAAAACAAATATGTTGATGAAATATCAGGATTTCCTTCACCTATAAAAGTGATAATTCACTACACTTTTTTGTTACTACACCTACTGTATTGCGCGAACGTTGCTACAATTATGACATTGCAGAATGACACCTTTCATTTCAGCACGCAATAAAGAGATGGTGTCATTTGACGTCAATAATTACTCCAAGGTTCGAATTACTACATGCTGGTCCAAAATCGACTGGTATTAAATTTTCTATAAAAGGTCACAATTTTTTTGTCTATATAAATATTTGAAAAATATCATCAGATATAACACAGTGAAGTTTGAATACCATTATATTGTTCACGCTACTCGTGGAAGTTATAACCCTCTCAACCCTACTCACTCAAACAATGGTATTCAAACTTCTCTGTGTAATAACAAAAACATTACTTTGATGGATTTTCAACTTATGGATATATTGATAAGCGATGTTTTGGCCTACTTGCTAACATTGTTTGAAAACATTCTTAGCAACTAGACTGAAACGTCGCTTATCAAAGTAATGTTTTTGTTATTACACAGAGAAGTTTGAATACCGTTCGTTGTTCGAGTTCGAAGTTGAAAATCCATCAAAGATATGTTTTTATTATTAGTTTCTAAATTAGGCTTAAGTTCACTGTGTAATGTCCTCTATTTATTAACTATCCAGTGAGTCATCACCATACAACACACCAGACTCACCACAAAACATTAACATTAAGTCAAAATATAATTCTTTGAATAATAATAAAAAAAAGGAATAAAATAACATTTAATTTGCAAAAAAGTTCAGATTCAACATGGGCTTACATCATTGCAGAAATTTGTGCAGGGACGTCACAAGTACACATGGATACAAGGCTGGTGACTTGACAGAAACATTTATTAGAGGTTTATCAAATACATACATTTTAAAAAGGAGTGTTGTAGACATCTGACCGCTCTAAATTTTGCGATCTTTAATTTGAGTATACATTACAACACAAGAAAACAAAAAAATTGAGCACGTCTAAATAGATCTACATGTATACAATGTAAGGTATCAAGTGCATGTAGTTTGCAAAAGGGTGTCCTACTGTCCTTAGTTTGGGTAAATTTTTCATTATCTTGTTAGTTTGCTTGGTTCGGGTTTAGGCCTTAATTTTACTTATGTGACATTTCTGATATGTTTTTTTGTCCACTAGTTAGCAGTGATTTCAAAGAACATAAGTACTGGGCTTGAGCTTGGCTATGTAATTATTTTAAGTAAAGAGGTAAAAAAAAGTGGAAGCTAGTCATAATCTATGACCTATATATATATGCCAACATTTATCAACAAATGACATTCAGAACAAGAGAAGTTATAATTTATTTATTTGATTGGTGTTTAACGTCGTACTCAAGGTGATTTCACTTGTTCGATGACTTTCCGTTCCCGGTGTATGGTGATTGATTGGGGTTTACGCTGTACTTCAGGTTATTTCACTCATATGACGACGCTGGGAACACAGAACACGTCACAAAACATTTAAAAAAACAGGACACCACAACAAATCAGCTTCCTGTGTCCCTTAGCTCAGCGAGCAGCTGATATACAGAGGAAAACCTGGTAAAAATCACCCTGCAAACTCCGCAGCCACCATAAAAGTTTCTATTTGTAAACACAATAAACAACGATAAAATGAAGGTATAACCCTGCAATTTTTATCAGGAAATAGCTGTGAAAATAGAATGCATGCAATAAGGTTTGTCAACAGGGAGAATTAAGGCCTTTTTTTTTTTCATGTGTTGTTCATGTTGTGTTCCATTTCTGTTTATGTATCGATCTCATCTTCTCTTTACATTCCACCGAATACTACCAGAGTCGTATTTTTATTTTATTCACCCTTACAGGTAACATGAGATGCTCTACTGCGAAATCATCTTAGTCTTTATTTTGGTCCGGCAGCCAGGGCCCAGGGCCTCAAGCCCTCAACCTAATTTTTAATTCATTCATGAGTAAATTAGTTTATATACATTTATACATTGAAATAAAGTCATATAACTATCTTCTTATGTTTTCATCTACTTTAAATTTAACATCAACAATGTTGCATTTGGCTTTACAGTTCAACAACAATTTTTATTTCTAGATATCAAAAGTTAAAGGAAGCACTTATTTCAACATAAATGATCATAAGATACAGTGAAACTTGGGTAAACCGACTGCTGGACTGACAAAAATGGAGAAGATATAAGTTTACACAAGTTCCTCTAACACATACCCTAATTCTTCAACCATTTCACCCCCTCTGATTGTGTTTAGTCGAATATGTAACATGAAATTAGATCCACAAGCAAATTTGGGAAAGGGAGTAATCCAATTATAATTAATTTTTTATTATAGCCTACTGTATTTATAACTTATTAATTCTCTGTGTCTGAGATTTAACAAGTTAAGACTGACTGAAAGTCTTATTGTTGCAAAAATCTCAGGGGGTGAAAAGGTTGAAGAATATGGGTAAGTGATAAAAAAACAGACCATAGCAACTACGTGTATGTATGTGACTGGTCAGTTTAGACAAGATATCAGTATTATCAGGGATTCAGCTATATGTGTAGGCTCCATTTGGCGCCGAAGACAGGCCCCTTCCACAAAAACAGAAAAGCCAATTTTCACAAAAAGTTCATATTTTTTCTTAATAAAAAAATAGAAATCAGCTAAAGGAACAGCTATTTGGGAGTTTGAACAACTCAAGGATTTATTTAAATACAGATTCACAATTTAACTTCTTTTCACTGATTGGACTTAAATTGAATAAAATAAAACAGAAAGTTTTACAATTGTCAATGAATTGATGAATGTCGACTCGTAGTCTCTGTGCGCCACTTAAACCTTGTTCGTAATAATTACCTTAAGACCCCTATTTAAAAATACTAGGTAAACCCTGGATAAGGTGAGAAAAAGGGTTAATTTTTGCCATGTTTAATTTTATTACAGCTTCCTGATTCAGATACAGTATTGCTGTCTGATAGTTTTTGTCTGTACTTCACGCCTACGCAGTACGGAAGAAACAAAATGTCATGCTTTCAAAATGTTCAAAAATTCTGAATAGGCCAGGAATCAAACTAGAATATCGACAGTACTAACATATCATTTACCAGTATTATTACCTATTTTTTCATCATGCGTGTTCTATTTCCATATACTCAGAGCACATACAGAATCATGTACATAGTAATTCACTGTGATCAACCAACCCATCACAAACTATCAATAATGGCCAGTGATCCATTGTCTCTATGTGGCAAAACATATGAATCAGGGAGTAACAGTGCCAAAGAAATTTTAATCCCGAGAACCAATCCTTTAAAACAGACACTGCCAGTGAAAAATACAATAAAGTTAAAAATTTCAAAATACAATTATACTTTTTAAAAATCATAAATTCAGTGGTTATTAATTTATTTGTTGTTCTTCTGTTTAATAAATTCAATTACCCTTAGAATTTAGAAGCGATTTTATTAAAATTAGCCTTTCTTCAATTTGCATTTCACTTTGTCCAGTATCATCCTATTGTAAGATTAAACAGGAAATCAGGAGATTACTGAATTGTAATGAAACAATTTGTAGATGAACATGTGTTGCTCATTGTTTGTCAAAGTGACATCTTACTGGAGTACTTAACATCCAACACAAAGAATGACAATAGATAACTTGACTTGCCGATTAACCATGTGTCAAATCAATGTGAGGAAAGGTGGGTCGGGGAGGATATTTGATACGAATAATACACTAATTCAATACAACTATACGTTAATGTTACCCTCTTTTACTTTGAAAAGTTTTCAAAAACACAGGTATTCAGTTTAAACCAAATCTGCATGAGAAGCCATTAACATTGGGAAGGTGGGTCTGTGTGTAAACAGAATAAAATATGGCGGTTGGCTAATGTGACAAAACGTCACGGGTGCTGTCGTGCGCATCATTTTGCAATATGGTATTGCCTGTAAATTTCGGGAGCCTGGCTTCCTGCTTTCGTTTCCCTGTTGTTTGTTTAAAACAAATGAAATTTAAATAAAATTGGGATTCGGGGGAAATGTAACAGTAAATCTTAATTGTGAACTGCGGCTTGATGCAGTCCTAGCAGCGACATCATTTATTCGGCTGTCTTTCAAGCCAAGCGACCAATCGATATTTTACAGGTAGTGGAGGCGAACTGCCGAAAAGAATGGCCGAGCTTCCCCGCTCATCGCTCCAGCATCATCAACAAAAACTCTGGCCCCTTTTGGTCTTCACCTAAACTCCCATTCATGCCAAATACACGAAACAAACCGGAAGAAACTTAAAATTGTACTTACCAACAAGTAGTGGTATTTTCTTGCTCCATGTCATTAATTCCTTTCTAAAAAGACGCCTGTCTTGAGCACATCGTACATTCCCGCAATCTACCATGTTGACCTGTCATCGATCGACGCGTCACCGGATGAAGTGCCCGCAGATTGATGACGTAATGCACAGACAGGTGTGTCAACTGGGAAGTGCTTGCATGCAGCAGACGAAGCCTACTTATCCGTAAATTATAAACACATAGATAGGTTTACTGAATTGTTAAAACGAGAGACTAGTCACAGCAGGAAGCTCTTCGAGGTAATTATTATTTTTGGAGTACGGTTTCTGGAGTTTGAGCTAAAATGGCATTGCCCCAATTCGATGATCAAGTTATTTTACCCCTTGAGGCAACCGTGCAAGGATAACTTCCAACTTCAGTGATTAAAAAATTAACCTATATAAACGCAATATTTTGTTTGAATCACCAGAGGCGTTTAATTCCCTAAATGAAGCTTTATTCGAACAGAAAACTTTTACTGGCCGGGAATAAATTAAATATTCAGTTCACTTTAACTTTAATTAAACCAATCATAAATAATTCGTGTTAGCTTCTACATGATTTAGAAACCGTTTAGACGGTTTTACTTCGGCAGAATTTTACTTTGGCTATGGACGATTTAACTTCAGACTAAGAAGGAATTGACGATTTTGTTTTTTGGACGATTTGACTACCCCTAATCTGGATATATCTATAAGGGTACCAGAAGCCCATCATTCTGGCGATCAATACATGATTTCTCTTGAGAAAATGTTAATAATAAAACTAAGAAAAGTAAACATACAAAGGATTGGTCAATAATTAGGAATTTTATTTTGTTACTTAATAGTAAGAGTTTTTCAAAGGTAGGGCCTACTTGAGCAATTTTAG
The DNA here is from genome assembly GCA_032466195.1 of Katharina tunicata. Classification (NCBI taxonomy): domain Eukaryota; kingdom Metazoa; phylum Mollusca; class Polyplacophora; order Chitonida; family Mopaliidae; genus Katharina; species Katharina tunicata. The sequence goes on from JAVFBZ010153284.1 coordinate 20,793, forward strand.
GACTCAAAGAGATGATTGTGTCTTAACCCCAGTCTTTTCTAATCTTCCTTCATCTTTTGCCTTTTATCCATGTTTCGTCTCTTCGTTTTTTGATGCTAATGAATCTCTTGTTGGGCTCCTTGACTCAATCCACTTGTTTGCCATCCACATGTCATGCATGTGAACTGAATAGCCTTTATTAAGACATTTTTAATTCGCTTATCAAGGAAACATTATATGGCTATAATTGTTACATGTTGTCAAAACTGTTTTAAGACTTTTTTAAAAATACAATTTTAAGACACAAATATAAGAAATATAGTATTCAGCATTTATTTAAACACATTAAAATTATACTTGTTAAATTATATGGTTAATAAATCTTAAATAAATGAAAAAGTGACGATAAGTTGGTTTTGATTTCATTTATGTTTAATTGTCATGACCTTCTATACATATTGCAGTGTAGCCTACCTCAGTAGCAGTCAAGTTTATACATTTTCTAACATGATTTAAAGCCTCTTGAAATTTCGAGAAATGACCATATTTGTTAATCATCTTGATTTTGTTACAAGACAATTAGTCAACAGGCCTGTGTTGTAATCTTTTCCGACATAACCTAAAAAACGATCCTCGAGTTGTCCTGTTTTGCTTTTGTTTAAAATACTTAAATGTGATTTAAGACAAAAAGAATTCAAATCACTCCATAATATTAATACAAACATAATTACCTTACTTCGTCAACCTTTTCACCCCCTGAGATTTTTGCAACAATAAGACTTTCAGTCAGTCTAACTGGTTAAATCTCAGGCACAGAGGCTAAATTATAAGTTATACAGTAGGCTATAATAATAAATTAATTATTTATAATTGGATTATGCCCTTTCCTAAATTTACTTGTGGTCTAATTCATGTTTAAATACCTATTCGACTAAACAGACCCAGAGGGGGTGAAAGAATTAGGGTAATACAAATTTGTTGAAAAATGTAATTTTATGCCAAGACTTTGAATGATTTGACTTCTCCACACTCTCTCAGACTGCTTGCCCCTGGACTATGTTGTTTGGCTGGGATGGTCAACCATGTCTCAACCCTTGGCGGATTAATGGCTGTCCCACTCTTATTAAACTCTAACATTGTCTAAATCTTGAAGTTAGCCTTTGCATTAGGGTTCACCTATATATATTTTTGTATCAATGTAGAGAAAGAAAATCTTGCTTGCCTCCACCGGGATTCGAACTCAGGTCTCTGTCAAGCATGGCCATATTTATTTATATATTGGTAGCCAGAGACCTGAGTTCGAATTCTGGTGGAAGCATGCAAACTTTTCTTTCTCTACATCGATACAAAAATATATATATGCCAATACCAGATTATCAGAATAACCCAAAATAACAAACACATTTGTGGGTAATACCTAGATGAAGAAAACACTATTTCAGTGTTGGTGCCTACCATAGAGTAAGCTTTGCAGCCTTTACATTGCTAACAACTCGGTACTTCTACCGGGAGCCTCTGTGTAGCTCAGTCAGTTAAAGCGCAGGCCTGCTAGACGGTGGAGGCAAGACAAATTTTCTTTCTCTACCTTTATACAAAAGTATATATACTTTGGTGAATGATCTGCTTTATAAAAATATTTGGTAACTAGTCCCAATCATGTTTATTTTTAACAATTAGTAGCAATTAGCTGAAATATAAACCAGAAGTTGTAATCCATAAAGTATGCGTTATATTTTATGGAAATGAAGCAGATAAAGATTTATTCAAAGACATGGTCTTACAGCAGAGAAAAGATACATTAAAAGCCTGCAATCAAGGGAATGGTTCTGAAACAGAGAAAAGGTTATTCAAACAAATGGTCCTACAGCTTAGAAAAGATATATTCAAAGGCGTGGTATTGAAGCAGAGAAAAGATTTATTCAAAGCCTGCAATCAAGGGAATGGTTCTGAAGCAGGGAAAAGGTTACTTAAAGAAATGGTCCTACATGTACAGCAGATAAAATATATATTCAAAGAAATGGTCCTACAGCAGAGAAAAGATATGTTCAAAGGCATGGTATTGAAGCAGAGAAAATATATATTCAAAGCCTGCAATCAAGGGAATGGTACATGTACTGAAGTAAAGAAAAGGTTATTCAAAGAAATGGCCCTATAGCAGAAGAAAGATTTATTCAAAGGAATTGTTTTGATGCTCTGAAGCAGTAAAAATATATTTTGAAGGGAAAGGTCCTGGATCAGTGAAACATTTTATTGAAAAGAATGGTACTGGTTCTGAAGCAGAGAAAATAATACAAAGAAAGGACATTGAAGGGGTAAAAATATATTTTGAAAGGAATGGTCCTATGGCAGAGAAAATATATATTTAAAGGAATAACACTGAAGCAGTAAAGAGATTTATTCGAAGGCATGATCTTGGAGAAAGTGAAATGTTCAAAGGAATGGCACTGAAAATTTATTTTTTCAGGAATGTTGCAGTAAAAATATATTTTGAAAGTAAAGGTCCACGAGTAGAGGCAAGATTTAATTAAAGGAATGATTCTGAAGCAGTAAAAATATATTTTGAAAGTAAAGGTCCACGAGTAGGGGCAAGATTTAATTAAAGGAATGATTTCTGAAGCAGTAAAAATATATTTTGAAAGGAGTGGTCATGGAGCTCAGCAGTAAAAATATAATTTGTCATTTCCTTTATTGAAATGTAAAACACTTACAATTCAGTAAAATTAGATTTCATCCCTGTGTGAAACTTAAGAGGTTGTGCCTTAGAGCTGAACGCTTCGTCAACTGCGCTTTTTGGTTAAATAATGTTGGTAATTAATGCTGAGATACAATTTTGACACACTGAAGATTATCTAAAAAAACTATTAATCCACGCCAATCTCGTATTTTCATAAAGATCTGAAACATATATTTTTTGGAAATACTAAATACGCGTTTAATAGATTATTATTTCATTTACAAAACTTGATATTCATAGAAACACACGAAAGCTTATATGCTTTATCAAGATAAAGAGGTTTGTTTAAAAATCATGTTTTATGCCTTAATATTCTCAAACTTAAAATGCCTTCATAGTAAACTACATTAATAATAACAAATTTCTGGTAAGTCGTTCTCTATTTTATTAAAGATGTTTGACAGGATTTTTATGTTCGGCACCCTTATTTTGGCAGCCTACAAGATTTGGTAAATTCATTTTGACATCAAATTTTATCACATATTCATAATGTAGAAATATATCCAGATAATAATTCTTTAGATTTGTGGAGAAAAATTGCAGCACGTTTTAAAACGTATTGATGGTTTGCAACTTCTTATTTTTCCATTATTTGATGCCTGGCAATTCTTGTAGTGATAATCTGACAAAGAAGGTGTTTATTGCGGAAAAAAGTACATAAGTAGGAATATTATCCGCATTAATTTTTTTTAATTGTACATGTAATTCAAGTGGCTTTACATCAAGTGACTGTTGAACATGTGACGTTTTGTAACTTTGACTGGAAATTACGTCTCAACTATAGAACAACTAAAAAAACAAACAATTGCATATTCTTGTTTTCCATAAAAAGCTGCATTTAATGATACACATAAAGGTTTTTATCATTTGGAAATAAAATTGATTGATTGGTGTTTAACGTGGTGCTCTAGATTAAAGATGATGATCAAACTTGGCCAACATACGTGTATCTACGACTACAATACTAATGGCGTACATGTA
>JAVFBZ010153284.1:24586-39906 GCA_032466195.1 Katharina tunicata
GCTCTAGATTAAAGATGATGATCAAACTTGGCCAACATACGTGTATCTACGACTACAATACTAATGGCGTACATGTAATCTAAAAAAAAAATTCTAACCATTACAAGATTGGTTTGATGTCTTACATTTAATGACTTTAGGTCTAACTTATATTGGGTTGAAGACTTTAAGTTAAAACTATTTAATACATGATTTTAGTGAAAACCATTTAATACATGATTGAGTCATATAATTATTGTGACTTCGACATTTAAAAAAGGTCAATGTTAGTTACATAAACATTTCGGAACAAACCTATTACATGTCACAAATATCTGATCAGAACCATTTACAGATTTCAATCAGTTTTACATAAACTTTGAAACCTATGAATTTCACAGATTTCAATAGGCTTTCCAAATAACCACAATCACCACACACACACACACAAAATATCAAATTTATAGCGCACAAAAACGTTACTTTTAAGAATCTCTCACCAGTCGCTACATGCAATCCATACTTTTGCCATTTTTCACCAGACGTAAAGATTTTACTAGTGAAAGATTTGATTTTTTTTTTTGACAGGGTTGCAATTCTTGTGAGACTTGAGAGTTGATCTGGACATTTTGTGTACATCTAGATGTTCTTGCCAGCTCCCCTGTTGACAGACTCATACAAATATATAAATTCATTTCCTGATGGAATAGCCTCAACTTTGAATGCAGACCCTATTAAGCGTTTAACCAGATAACAGTGTTGATTTATTTAAATATTGTAAAAAAAAAAATGTGTACTTGTTTCTTTTGCCTCTGGTATTGGATCAGATCTTTCTGAGCACAATCACAAACTCGATAGGCTGTATTCTTTTAAAAGTTTCAAGTCTGTCCCATGAAATCACCAAGAATTAATAGAGATTAGATAGAGCTCATGGCCCAGTTTAATTTTTTACATATATGAGTGCAAAAGTACAACTCTGACAACTCTGATATATAGATTGGTGTCTGTCCTGAGGCTGTTCTCATTCAAATGTTTTGAATTTCATATTAAGTCTCTTTATGCGAAACAACATATAGTTACAATGTAATTAAGTAATTCATGACCTTCCAGACTACACAAACATGTAAGTTTGACAATGACATAACGCTATAGTACATAAAATATATATGACATTCAAATATGACATAAACATAGAATATGACGTTTAACATTACAGAATTTAAATTTTGGAATCATCCGATATTCTGATTTAGGGCTAGATCCAGTAAGGTTAATTATATTATCAATATTATTTTTATTCATTTAAAGTTTAAATTCTTTATTGTTTTAAAGAAAGTTAATAAGTGGTAGTCAATCGAAAAGTTTCCAAATGTCAATAAATGTATTTTTTAAATTTGATTCATATCTTATTAAATTAAATTGTTTTACGAATTTTGTGTTTGTGAATTTTCCATGTGAGGTGCTGGATCTAACCCAAGCAGCAGAATAATATGACTAAGTTATATGATACTAATAAGATTACCCTTAGTAAGTCTGGCTTGTCTTTTCTCTAGGAGCTGCCATAGGTGAAAGAGACTAGAAGATGCTGGGGGCATACAGGTACCCAAATGGTAGTGAATACAGTGGCAAATGGAGCGAAGACGGACAGAGACATGGGCTAGGTCGAATGAATTTCCAAGATGGGGCAAGTTACCATGGCAACTTCTCCCACGGCCTCTGTGAGGGCCTGGGCGTGATGATCTTCCCTGACAAATCCAGGTGAGAAATTTACCTGGCAGGCTAAGAGATGTCTAGTCCATCATATTGGTTAGCGTCACACACGCACACAATCGGCTGTCTGGGTCGTTTATTGATCTGCGAGGAAATTTGAAAAGATTTTCCGGACGTCCAGGATCTACTGGCGAGAAGATTTCTCCCAATTTAACATCAGCATGACACAGCTACGCCACATAGCTACAACTCATAAAAATACTCATCGCTTTTATCAGGCTCTAGTAAATTAATGAGGCAAATTTATCATGAAGCTTTTAAGGCAGAGTTAATGGCTGTAGTCAGTAGGAATAGATTTTATGTTTTTCACCTTAGAAGACCTTACGTTTTGTGATTTTAAAGAGTAATTTTAAGCGTGCTTCGCTTAAGGGCTCTTTGTCTGCGACTACAATCTTCTTTTGAAGATCAGGTCAGGCAGGGATTACAGTATGTAAGGTAAATGGGGGAAAATATGCTGTTCTCTACCTTCATATGAATACATTTTCAAGAAATAATAATTATGTGCATAAAGAATTTACATGTTTTCCATATTAATGAAGAAACAAAGATACAGTATGGTAAATTATTTAACTAAATGTTGTCCAAGAAGATTACAAACAACACCCACAAATAGAAATTAATTTAATTAAGAAAAACAATATGAATAAATAGAATAGATTTTGAATTTTAGTTCAAATTAATGTATAAAATTAAATAAATAAAGGAAAACAAATTAAAATTCACGCTTAAGATCTTTACAGTGTGAGTGCTAGTGTGAGACTGGCTACACAAAATAAATGGATTTGAATGATTGACCATATGACAGTTATAAATAGATTATATATTACAAATATATATATATTTATTTGAAAGAAACTTTTTTGATATACTTCAGTTTTAAAGCAGTTTAACAAAGTTAACCCACCCAAAAAGAACAACAAGTACAAATTTATCTGGCTAATTTATTTAAAATTAAAAAATTGTTGATTTTATCTGTTTGCTATTTTTAAAAATAGCTTTATTAATATCTACTTTTTTGTCTGTGCAATAAGTGGTAATTATAAAATGCTGTAATATTTAGGAAGCAATTAATTTTATTGTCTTTTGTGTCACGATTGAGATCTTTAGGAGAACTCCCAATCAGTTTAAGTCTGCGACAGTAGCACATTAAATATAGCTAGACCTACTCTCAAATAATATATTGATTTTCTTTGTTTCCAATGTTTTATGAGTATGTTATGGTTGGTCTGAAAACTGTGGCAGTCACCCGTATAAAATATTCAAAAGAGGCCTTTCCTTGACAAAAAGCTGTCACTTGTGGATATGACATTTGTAATTTGTCGATGGCAGGACAATCAACCCATTATCAGGACTATGCTGCCTAAAAACTTCTTTCACAAAGTACAAGTGATAAGTTGTCAGAGGCTGCTGTATTTAGAGATCAATATTAGGAAAGAAATAATGAAATATGGAATTAATAGAATGATGGCCCAAGTCGCTTGTCAAGGAGTCTATTGCTCTACCCTAATAAGCCTGCCTGCCGACCTGTTGTGACCTTTGTGTTACCATGGCGATCAAACACTGGCTGGTCAACAGGGAGGTTTGGGGTCCTTTGTCTATTAATAATGGCCCAGTGAAGGGGGCTAATACAGCATAGTTTTATACCCAGCACCAGATGTTTTTCTAAATCTACAGTAAATATTACCTCCAGCTTATAATGTTAAAAATCCATCAGATACATTCACAAAGGTTGATTGAGACACACCAACAAATTTGCTGTTCATTTCCCCCTGGCTAAATAAAAATTGTGTAGACCATATTCACCTTTTGAAAACAAAATGTTACAATACACATATATTTAATTCCAGATAAAATTTGACACACATTTACTTAGATTCTGTTGGATTATATGCTGGCTTTTATTTGGATATTTTAAAAATAAAGACAAAAAAAAAAACCACTATAAAATATTTTGCTTATTTCCGTGTTTTGAAACAGATTGTTTTACTGTTTTTTTTTTATTTTGACAAGAGTTTGACAAAATAGCATTTCTACTAATGGAGCCACTAAAAAATTTGTTTCTGTAGGCACATATACCAAAGTCCTAAATACTTCCAAGAAATGACTTCTGTTTCATATGTCAAATTTAATATTGCTCAACTATTTTCTTTTTTTTATATGGTAGGCCTAATTGGTTTCCAAATTCTCACCAAAATAAATCAACTTTTTGCTGAACTATTTTATCTTTGAATTTAAAATTTGGAAAGTAGTTTGTGTTTATTGTGGTAAAAATTACTTTGTTAATATTTTCCCCTAATCTGAATAGGAATTAAAATTGTTTTGAAAACCTTTTGGCTACCTCTCAACAATGTAGTTCATCTGTCTTGTTCTTCTTTCAAGTCCCAATTTCCAGAACCATCATTGGAGACGAAGATGTGCTGCATTATTTAAGAGCTCTTTGTAATATTTATGTTCAGGTGTTACCTAGTTTTCCATGAACCTTATATAATTACACCCCAGCCATTTGAGTGAAATGACATGGATTCAAGTTAAACTATTTTACAAGCAAATTAAATCTTTATATTTTACCTTACAATCTTCTTATTTTTCAAAGGCTCTTTATTGGTCAATGATATTTTAAAGAAAATGACAGGTATGCTCTTTTTATTTCCTTGCCTAGCGTTAATCGATCTGTCTATTGTGAAAAAAAAAACTCTAGGATCCTGGAAAACTAGTTACATTCTTCATTTATTAATGTGTTCTTGTTTTAATTGGACTTGAACTCATAATGCATCAAGCATAACTCATTAGATGTCATATCAGCTTAAATCAGTACATTTATACACACTTTTTATTTCTATGCTTATTCTTAGAGTGACAAGGATAAATTGTGTTTTTAATTTTAATAATTTTGTCTGTTAAATATTAGAGTTATTTTTAAAAAAATTAAAAGCATTTGAAATAGGGAACATTTGTTGATGAGGTAGGTTGTACTTTCTGTCATTTGACACACCTGTGTATGTGACTATCTAGTTAAGGTAGGCTCAGGTATTAAAGCTTGTATATGTAAGCCAAAATTATCTCCTACTGTGGAGACTGTATGCTGAGCTGTATGTGGAGATTCAGGTATCAGAGAAACATTTTCATCAAGCACTTGGGGCACAAAGCCAGCCAAATCAACCCAAAGGAATCAACACAACTGGTTGCCTGGCAACAGTGATATCTAGATGACATGTAGATTTTGTGTGTGCACAGCGGGCCACTGCTCAATGTTAATGTCTGCCAGTAGCTCACCTTCAAACTGTGCCACACTAACCAAACTATTGGTTCATCTCACACCACCAAATAGACACAGGGTCGATGGCTTGGATAACCCCACATCAATTTTTACCTGAGCAGCTGTTATAATGAGAGTGTTTGTGAAGAACACCTGAAGGGTCTATTAGGCTTACCTGAATTAGTGGAGAAAACATATGCCTGATTGATCCAAATTAAATGGAACACTAAATTGTCTTGTCATTATATTTGATTAAAGAAAACTATGACAGTCTAAGGTCTTGAATTAGAGCACTTACAAAAGAAAAAATTTTCCCAGACAGCAAATTTTCTAGGGCTATGAACATTTTTACCTGTGCCAACCATCATGTATAGATTTTTGATGATATCTGAAATAATTACTTGTTACACCCGGGCAAGTCTTTGGATTTGCAATTTGAGACAACTCCTGATAACTCGGCCATCCATTAAGGAAATGGAAAGCTTTAGCTGGAAGTCTGGGGATGGATTGAAGTTATCCTAAATGACAGACGTAAAAGGATTGATAGCTGGGGGTTACTTAGCACTCTACCTGAGCCAGGTAAAATCTGCAACTGAAAGATTTTTTTTTATATTATTTTCTCTTTCTTCTAAATTGGAAGGCCCATTTATCTTTAAGGGTAGCTACCGGCCAGATTCACTGATTACAAGCTTTACCTGCAGTTTCATTGTTAGCTGAGTTCTATTGATTTTTTCTTCGCACTCACTGTTTTTAAGGCTTCTGAGATTTTTTTTTTTGTGTGGCTGGAGTCTAATGGGGTTTCTGGGCATGGCCTTCTCCCAGGTGACAAAGATAGAATGTCCTAATTCAACTGACTGTTTTGGCCCTTTCATCTTGATTAGATTGCATCCTTACCTGCATGGGTTCCTCTATAGCTTGATCAGCTTAATGTCAGCCTCTCCACATCAACTTTAATACCGCCATGGTTGAGGTCAGAGAAAGAGTCTGATGAGCAGGATTTGTAGAGAGCATATTTATTAGACCTCTGTCACTGTCAATCAAAAGATGAAAATTTTTTTTTTTCCTTTAGAGAAAGGAAACGAAAGTAATAAAAGACAATTATGATGCTCGCATATACACTTAATTCTACAGAAGATAACCATTACCCAAATTTGTTTAAAAAATCTTTACTACATTTTAAGAAAACCGCTGTTTTGAGCGCTCCATATAATTAAATAAATAATAACATTTATTTTATGAACATCACTGTTAGAGATATACATGTATGTATCTTTTGGACAATGTAAGCGTTTTTCTAATGTAACAAAAATGCTCTTTTTGTCTTTCAATCTTCAGTATTAAATGAAGATTTTTATCCTCCTGTATTTCCCATATTGTATTTATGACATGTCAACATCCCAACATCATCAATATGATTATATGATACCCTGATCTCAGACTATCAGATTAAAGTTTGAGCTAACTTTTATTAAAATATGGACTAACTATGTGAGTGTAAAAAAGGATATAACATACGTTATTGTAATTTATGCCGTGGGAATCACTACATTTAAATGTACTTGGTTGCAATACTATAAAATGTATCCAATACATTTCAAAAACTAACTTTTTTAAGAAAAAGTTTGTCACCCTGTATATAGCGTTTCATTTCAAGGTATGGTATATTATTAAATTGCTTTATTCATTTTAAAAATGACAAATAATGTATTTTTTTTAATGAATGGTAGTTGTCCTGGGGCATAAAGTTTAATTTGTTCTGCTATACTATATCTTTCGCCTTGATCACACAAATAGAACATTCTAATTCAACTGACTGTGTGGGCCCTTTCATCTTGATTAGATTGCATCCTTACCTGCATGAGTTCCTCTATAGCTTTATCAGCCCAATACCAGCCTCTCCACAATCAACTTTATACTGACCTGCTGTGCCGCATTTACCTATAAGCATGGCAGCCTGGAACCTAGGGCCTCAAATCTGTGGGGCTTTCGGCCAAAGTGTATGACATTGTTTCAAAAGAATTAAAAATCTATAAAAGGGCCATAATATCTCAAAAGAGGTTCTCTGCAATGAGCATTTCAATTTCAATTTATTTCAATTCACCAAAATCAGATATACAAAAAAGATAGTTTTTTTAGTAGTATCTTAATACCTTTGACGGGAATAAAGACTAAAAGGCTTGTTATATCCTAATTATAAAAACTGTTCACTTTAAATCAGGAAGTCGTAAATATATGAATTGATAAGAATAATTGATCCAGCAGGTGTGGGTAAGATTATTTTACAGAAAAAAAAGCAGAACATATATACATAGGCTAGCACGTTAACAGGAGGTTGTTTTTATTAATCAGCAACATGTTTGCATTATAATGGCAAACAAATGTTGATAAACGTTCAGACAACTTTGCTAAGAAAATAGTTTTCGTCTATTTGATTTGTAGCTTCTTAATTTCTTATAATATTATTTTCATACTAGAATATAAGCTTGTGAGTTTTAAGAAATATAACAGTAAACTTACAATCTCATTTTCTAAAAAATTCCTGCATTTTCCACAATGTGTTAACAAAGTTAAATTATTATAAAAAATTTAAGCCTTGAGTTTTCCACAAAATAAAATTAGAGAAATAAGATGTCATTTTATACATACATTTCCTTTGCTTTTAAAAGACAGAATTTTATTCCAGAACACTAATGTGAGAGTTAAGTGTAATGTATGCATGTATCTTTTGGACAGTGTTAATGTTATTCTATTGTTGTAAGCAAAAAACAATTTTTACCATTCAATACAGTATTAAATGAAGACAAAGACCCTTACCAGCTGTTACCTCCAAATTTGTATTCAGCCCCTGGTTATTTGATATTTTGTCATGTATTCCCCATAGTGTGTCTATTATCTGTCAGCATTCCAGCATGAAAATCTCAAATTATCAGATTAGAATTTGAATTTTAAAATATTGACTAACTATGGGAATGAAAAAAAAGGATATTACATAATTTATTGTAATATTAGCTATGGAATCGCTAGGTATATTAGGTTACAATACTATCAAAAACTACATTTCCTTTTTTATTTAAATTTTATAGTTGCTAGTATATTAAACAATTGTTTTATTCTTCTTAGAAATTTCAAAGGTTTTTGTTTTAGTTTGAATTACCACTATTTATTATGGATAGTTCTCAAGGAATGGCGGATGTCCAGGGACATAAATACACACTTGTTCTGCTATCCTATATCCTCTATTCCCTATGTTTTGGAAGGAAAATACAATTTTCCCTCTTATCTTTTGGTATAATTTGTTAAAGACACTTCTATGGATTGACAAGACAAAACTAGACAATATCAAAGAATAAAATTAAAATTATGTAAGCTGTAAAAGGTGGGGGGAGCTGAGCTACAGAGGCTCCCGGTAGAAGTATCAAATTTTTATCAAGGTAAAGGCTGCAAAGCTTACTCTATGGTAGGCACCAACACAGAAATAGTGTTTTCTTCATCAAGGTATTACCCACAAATGTGTTTGTATAAATGAAGAGAAAGAAAATTTTGCTTGCCTCCACCGGGACACGGACGCAGGTTTCTGGCTAGCAGGGCCAGTGCTCTCTTACTGAGAAACAGAGACACAAAAGTTGAACCGTTTAAAGTCATGATCAACACCTGTTCAACAACATATTAAGAATAAGTGAGTTTGTGCCAGCTTGCAGCACTGCAGGATTTCTGGTCGTTTTTGAGTTTTGACACATGTTTTCCGTGCCAAACATGCAGTCCAATAACCTGAAATTGAGACACTTATAAGTCACATCAAATAAACAACACTGTAGGCAAGATACACTTGGAATTTTATTCTCATTCTCTCTAAGTTTTAGGATTTACAAACAAGTTAACAAGCTATTCATTGCAATGGCTTTTGAATTTCTGGGTCCTTGCTATAGATACTGATCCCTATGTGGAATGATAGACACACTGTAATCTTCATTGCCTGAACTCATTGAAACTTGCTGCTAAACAAGTTGACCAGTTGTTGTTTGGGTTTTGGTTGTCATATTTGGTTTGTTTTGTAAAGAAACATTCAAACAAAAACATACAACTTGTGTGGATAATTGTAATTGGCTCCAACTACGATTTATCATGCCTTTTTACTGAAATTTGACAGAAATATTGACATAAACTAGATAAGAAACATTTGAACCTAAAATTAAGAAGCTTTTATGCCTGGAACCCCATAACATTTCTAAAATGGGTCCGGGGTGGTGAAATGCTCGAGCCCAACCATCACTCTCTGCTTAAGATTTCTTCAGATTTTCCCTCATCTGATTTCACGTGGGCAAAATGGTTGCAAGCTATGTGTATTGTGTAAGCATCGACATGGCTTCTATCCATGATTCCGCTGACAGAGATTCCAGCCAATGACCAGAACTTGAGACTCAGTTTGATTGGCCAGCGATAAACAAAAAAAGAAGTGCTGGACTGATCAAGGGCTGTTCACACCAAGATCACTGTGTGCTAAAATACACTGGAAACTTATAAGTCTTTCCGGTGAGAAAAACTGTGCCTGAAACAATGAAACATGTTCAGATGTTAACTTCATAATAAACATCTTTATTAGCCATTCTTTTTGAAAGCCATATTTTGTTTTGTTTAACCTTTCAAACAATTTGTGGATTTGAAAGTTTGAAAATTGACACTGAATATAAAGATAGTGAGCTTGAACTTTATGTGAGACTCTGAACTTCTCTAGTATAGCACAGATACTTTGGACTACTGTTTTATGACAACCACTGTGGAGAAGTTATTCCGTTACGGTACCTGTAGGAACCATTTTTGTGTAGATTCATACTTAAGGTCGTGGAAGTCTTAGAGATAAACTGTCATTTAGGTTTTACTTTGTGTCTCTATGGCTTTACTATCATAGTTTTAGGTCAACCCTTATTTGTAAGGAACATTTGTTTTTTCACAGGTGCCCTTTTTGATACTTAAAACATTGGGGAAATAAATCAATAAATATACTGAACCCAATGAGCCCATCATCTGGGACAATAAGATATTGTTAAGCTTATCACCAACTGATGACAATATATAGATTGCATCTGTGAAATTATTATGAAAAAATCGATGTGAATAATAATTAAACAAACCGTACACCTTTATTGGATAAAGGGGTCCATTGGGTTGTGCTTCAAGGTTTCCTGGTATCATTTCCACCAATGAACATCCATGGGTTTTTATCATTTAATTAGTAAAAAAAAATACAAGTACTTTGGTATTGGATGTTAAACACTATTCAAATAGGCTTTAATTGACCCAAAATTTGCAGTTTTCATTGTACTAATAATGTATTACACAAAAAACTTTATCTGAGCTCTGATATATTTTATTATAAAGGTATGAAGGCGAATTCTCCCGAGGAAAGTTTGATGGTTATGGTATCTTCCAGCGCTGTGATGGAATGAGATACGAGGGAGAATTTAAAGATGGAAAAATAAATGGACTGGGTAAGTTACAAATATATAAATATTAATAATTACAGTGCAACGCAGCAAGTTCTGGATCCAATGTCTATGTTTTGAAAGTTTAATTAAACAAAAGCGATAAACTGTAAATTGATTACATTTTTTTTATGGTCCATGTTCTTTTGATGTTTTCAGGTTTTACTTTATTTATACTTTAACTTTGTTGTTAAATTTTACTGTTTGCTTACAAAAGCATCTGCATATACTATTATTTGAAAATAGGCAGATTTTGATTGTATTGTGGGCTGGTTTCTAGTTTACTGGATGTACATGTATTCGGTTCTTTGTATGACCTTTTTGGGAAGTTCTTAAACCAGAAACTGATATGGGTTTTATCATTTCAAATTTCTCTCTTTGACCTTTACACAGGCTTGCTGACCTTTATAGATGGAACACATGGGCTACCACGGAATGAGGGGTATTTTGTTGGTAATAAGTTAATACGACGAGAACAGTCAACGTCTGCTATCCTAAAAGGCAGAGATGCTGCTGATAAAGCACGACAGCAGTACCAATGATTGTTTATTGAGGTTGTTAAAAAAATATTTTTTTTGTCCAAAGAAGATAAGTGCATTGCTGATAAAACATTTACTGCACATGCTTCTGGTTTATATTATATTCTCAGCATATACAGCCTACATATAAACATTTATGGTTCATATTCAAGCTTGTTTTTGTGTTCACGTTTACAAGATGTAAGAAGGCTTTATATTTTGACACACTTGAAATCTCAATTAACTTGTTTCAACTTAATGAGAGTTTTTATATTATGTAACAAATCATGTGAAAATATCCCCCAAAATATCGAATTCATTTTTTTCTGTGTTTCAAATATGAAATCTCAATTAACTTGCTTTAATGTAATGAGAGTTTTTATATTATGTAACAAAGATGTGAAAATATCCCCAAAATATCTAATTTATTTTTTTCTGTGTTTCAAATATGAAATATCAATTAACTTGCTTTAATATAATGAGAGTTTTTATATTATGTAACAAAGATGTGAAAATATCCCCAAAATAACTAATTTATTTTTTTCTGTGTTTCAAATATGAAATATCAATTAACTTGCTTTAATGTAATGAGAGTTTTTATATTATGTAACAAAGATGTGAAAATATCCCCAAAATATCTAATTTATTTTTTCCTGTGTTTCAAATATGAAACTCTATGTACTCCCTGTCCCTGGTATAACTGCTTTTAGTCTTTCATTTTTCAATTCCACCCTTTGTCAATTTAAAATTTTTTTTTGCTCCGGTCCTATGTGTATATAGACATACACAATCATCACATATGTGGCTAACTGGGCACTGTTGTCATAAATTTCATATATTGTATACATGTGTAATTAAATTTTTTCACCGGTAATACATTTTTAAGATGTTTTTTTGTATGCACTTATTAACAAACCATTGAACCAAGGTTTAACAATTTAACTTAGGTTTTACCTTTAAATGTAAAATACATTGTAAGCCTCTACTTTTGGGACAATTTTCTCTAGTAAAGAAAAATTTATATTAATAAATTAAAATGATATGACTCATGAGGGAAGCGTTCATTGTGCAAGTATTCTTTATAATATGACTTTCCCGTGACTTAGTTGATCAAGCCTTGGTCTTTTGAGACCTCTTCCCTGTAACCACTATGAGTTCATATCCGCTTGTTGACCTTAAGTGTATAAGGCAAACTTCTGGTGGTTGCAAACATTTTTTTTTTTTTAGGTTTTACCTTGGTTTTCCACCATACACCTAGCCTGCAATGAACATTCATAATACAAGTGAAATACCTTTGAGTATGACATTAAACACCAATTAAATTAATAAATAAATATAATACAGCATTCTATATACTTTTCAAGCGAGCAAGTATTGATAAGTTATTGATAGAGATGTAGTAATTATTGATGAAATGTTTGAGCAGCTAACAGAAGGTTTAGGTTCTTCTCTTGTTAGGAATCTGTGATGAGCAGCAAGTGCATTGATTTACCTGTAATTTAAGTGATTATATAACACATCATACAGAATTTGTACTAAGTGTAGTTGCGTCCAGTGTTCATTTTTAGCTATTCATCTTAAGAATTACTACTTTAGGAAAACATTTCCTTAATAATGTAATGACAAAAACATTGTATTATTTTGTACTTTTTATTGAAGCTTTCCCTTGATATATTTCATTCATTATAATGTTATTTTGGTATAATATTCAAGGATTTGTGAACAGCTTTATCCATAGAAAATTAATTGGTACAGAATAATTTTTTCCCATGTTAATTGTTACCAAGCTGTAATCAGAGGGATGGGAATTTACATCTTAAATTTTACTATAGGTTATACACAGTACATTTAGGTTATATATTTGTGACGCCTGCTGGTTATTATTACTGATTACTAAATGTATCAGAAGCGCTGTTACCTCAATTGTCATAGAATACGGACTGTGCTATCAGAATTATGCAAAGTGACCTTGAGCTTATTGAGACTGAGATAGACTTGTCAAAACATGCTATAAACTGGACAAACTAGTTTAAGCATCTTTGTGAATTTTTTATAGGATAGAGCGTACTATAGGTTGTTCCAAATAGCTTTGTGTTGCCCATATGCTTTGAAAGTTTATGGACATAATTTTTTTGATAGTGGGGTCTCTAATAGCAAATTTTAAAATTTGAGTCTTTGTGTGAAATGCTGTAGAGGGTGGTTGGGCGTTCACCTCCGATAAGCCCTGGTGATCTCTGATCTAAGGGGCATCTGGAAGAAGATTTGTTGTATCCTGTTCTTTGTCCTTTAAATTGTAGCATCTACTTTGCTTAGGGTGGTTTCCTTCACCCATTGGGCTGATACCCAATCACATAAGTGAAATCATCTGAAGTACTACATTAAAGCCCAATTAATCAATCAAGCAAAGTAGTGTGTATTTTACAATTACTATACCTTGTTTGTTGAGAATGAAATATGGCGTACTTTGTAGCTTGATTAATAAACAAATGAAAAAATCTTAAAGAATTTATAATTAATTTTAAAAGGATTTGTCAAAATATTATTTGATTTTATTTATTAACATATTTGGTCAGCACATTTCTATGTGTATACATGTATATTCACACACAAAATTGTAATGTAGGCCAAATAATGTACTTAGTTATTAGAGGTTCTTTTATAAACCAATATATTATGCCTGACCTCGTACAGCTCGCAAAGAGAAATCAATAAAACATGTATACATATAGCTCTGATTGGATGAATATATGGCTTTAGACATATATTTGAGCCATTTTTGATGCACTTTATATGTTTTATGATATGTATATGATACCTGGATAAAAAAATTTGTTATTTCTACTGTGAGCCTCTGTAGCTCAGTCGGTTACAGTGCTGGCCCTGCTAGCCAGAGACCAGAGTTCGAATCCCGGTGGAGGCAAGCAAAATTTTCTTTCTCTACATTTATACAAAAATATATTAAATAGCACTTGATTTAGGGTATTCTGAGGAAAAAAACTTTTGTGTTTCTAGTTAAACGATGTATTCCAATCATACAAGTAGCACATTACAAGTCAAATGCTTTCAGTTCTGCTAAACAATAAAGATAATTTGAGTTGTCAATTTGGCTTAAACTTATATTTATATATTTTAAGCCAACTACTGTAAATATCCAATAACCCAGCATGGTCGCCATTATATGAGTGAAATACCCTGTAGTATGACCTTAAACATTAAGTTCAGATATCCTGTAACCATTACATCATTGCATCATTTCATTTTTATTCACCTTTAAAGAATAGATTTGTGGCCCACCTGTTGCCAGATGATTATAAAATAATTGTTTGACATGTAATTGTCAAGAATTTGACTATTTTGTTTTGTGTGAAATGAAGGGGATAGAGCTCGATGTGGCCCAGTAGACAAGTCACCAGGTCACAAAAGACATAGAAAGATGGGGTAATAACCTTAGGGGGGTAATGTCTATCTCATTAAAAAAGTAAAAAGCTTCCCGTATTTTGTTTTCACAACAATAATAATATTTGATATATTTACATTTACAATTTAATAAATTTCATATCTCAAAGTTAAAATTATTAAAAGTTATCCCTTTAAATAACAAGGGATATTCAATTTGTTTTAATGAAATTTACAAGTATAATTACTTAACATTGCAAACACTATTTATATGAGCTAAATGTGTCATTCAGTATTGTTATAGTACAGTATAATATTCAATATTACATATCCTATTTTCTATGCATTATTTTTATGTAGTGTTGTACTTTCCGCCAAGTTTTTAATACCTCTTATTGTTTAAACAGACCTGACCGTCTCATAGCATGTCCTACAACCATCTACATTAATTATTAGTATTGATAAATGGTACTGTATTAAAGATATCAAAATATATTTTGATGTTTAATATATATATTTCTTAAAACTACCATTTTTGTTTTAATGTTATGTCATTATAAAGTAATATTTATTAAAAACATATTTTTGAACCAATGGATGGTGTTTTTCTCATTTTATTACCTCAAGTTTTTTTTTCGGACAAACAGAGATGTGCTTAATTGGAGCAATCTCTGTGCCCTGTTGCTTTTTGATCTGAGTGGTATCAGAAAGTTGATTTGGTCTGGAATTGTCCTTTGTGATTTGTGTTGCCAGTAATGTAGAGCGTGGTTTTGTTCAGGAATCGTCCTCTGTGATTTGTGTTGCCAGTGAAGTTGAGCGTGGTTTTGTTCAGGAATTGTCCTTTGTGATTTGGGTTGTCAGTAATGTTGAGCATGGTTTTGTTCTGGAACTGTCATTTGTGATTTGTGTTGCCAGTAATGT
>JAVFBZ010153285.1:0-15630 GCA_032466195.1 Katharina tunicata
TGGTGGCCAAACGTGATTTTGTTTCAGAGATATCATAATATAGAAAAAAGTTGAAAAAGGGGCATAACTCCATAAATTATGTGACGAGCATGCCCAAGTTCGATAGGCTTCCCACAATTCACTAGATACAGAACATATCCAAATTTGGTGGCCCTTCATGGTTTCGTTTCGGAGATATCGCGGTAACGGAAGGACGGACGTACATGATGACAACAATACCCCTAGGCCACAATTGGCGGATGGGTAAAAAACTGAGTAGCTAGCTAACAAGTGCCCCACCAAAGAGGAAATATTGAAAGAGTGTCCAATCAATACTCTGTTTATCATCCCCAGGTCCTGATCCAGGCAAAAAGTTTAAGCACCCATCATGGGGACCAATAATTTGGCACTTTTGTCTGAGGGGAGGGAAATTGTTAAACATGGCCAAATTACACTTATATTTCATTGTTCTATTATGTATTCTTTGATTGATCTTATTAACTTTATACATGTATTAAGTTAATAAGATTGTATAAAAAAGACTGTATTTTTGATAAATTATCATATTTACTTTGAGTTTGGGTGCCCAAACCCCATTAAAGGGGTTCAAAATAGGCCTCGATCAGGCCCTGATCACTCACCCCAATATTCTGTTGAGAATTGGTGGAAAGCCATTCCTGTCATCTTCTTAACATGAGGATGCTACATTCCAAGTTCAAATTTCAAGTTATTGTGTTCACAACACATACAAGTCAGAATATGGTAAAATAAGCAATGGCTGCAAAATTTGGGATTTTAAGTATAAAGTTAACTGGTGAATAAATTATCAAGTTATTGTGTTCACAGCAAATACATAGGTTATTTATGAATATTGTAAACTATGCAATAGAGACCATATTTATGTGCAGAATTTGGGGGAATACAATCCCATACATTGTCTTTACAGGACAGGACTCTCCCAAAGCTAGCACTTACATTAAACTAGAACAAAACGAAGGCAATGAAACTTGTAGAGAAATAATAACAGTTATTCTCAATAGGCTATTTAATATTTTATATCAAGCTACGCTAAGGCACATGTACTGTTTGTTAGTGGCTTCCGCTCCCTTGGCGACACAAGGAACCATTGGATTCCATGCTCAGTTGAGATCATCCCATTTTCTGACAGCCTCCACTGGCTTCACAGATTAGTCCTTCTCAACAGCCAGTTCGCTTCATCCACATATCTACATAATTGTATACACTGTCAACCAGACTCAGATTCTGACCATTTAGAGCCTCTTTTACAGAAAGGTCAGTGACAGAGTCAGATTCTCTCACGATAAGGCCATTACAAAGGATCTGAAAAATTCAGTTCTGTGTTATATCAGTGCTTCGTCAAAATGGCTTATCTCCTGAGTTGTTTAACATCACTATCACCCTATGTTTACCCAACCAGAACTCACAAAATTAGCATTAGATCATCAATTCAATCCTGTGGTCATCTATAAAGCCTGTTTGCCAGAGACGCTAGTATAAAGAATTAAGGTGGTTGTTCAAAAGTTCAGCCTAAGTTTACCAATGTAAAAAAGAACAAATACAAAAGCAATAAATTCTGCTAAACAAGTATGTTTATTCCATACCAAAACTTATGCCATTGCTCTAAAATGAATTTTCGGAAAAGACATTATTTAGGTTTTGCTTTTACCTAAGAAAGTAAATCAGATACATGTCATCACTACAAAGACTTATTGTCAGGAAAATGCTGACATTCCTAAACCATCATGATTATTTCTTTTGAAAATTTGTTTTTCTAAACTGGCTGTGGGAACGAAATGAAGGTACCAAAAATACTTCAGGCTATTATCGCAGTTTGATTGTGGAACTGTGAGCCCATCCCCACGATAGCATTAAGAAAGTAAGCTTCAACCACACTTTCTTTAAAGCTGATATTTATTCATTAATATTGAACACAGTACACATATCAATATCATGAATGGCCATGACTAAAGTTTACCACCTGATGCTTCTGGACAGGTAAAGGCATTCTAAGAAGCCTCCAGTTTAAATTCTGAAAGCAGTGCACATAGCAACATCATGAATGGCCATGACTAAAGTTTACCACCTGATGCTTCTGGACAGGTAATTGTATTCTAAGAGGCCTCCAGTTTAAATTCTGTAAGCAGTCAACTCTTGTGTCCCTGGTCTCTATAAAATTGGCAGATCCATCAAAGCCCGAACTGTGGCCAGGCTAGCATTAAACTAAACAAACATTAGTGGCAGCTATGATGAAAAAATCAATTGCATAGGAGAGCAATAGGAGAATGTTATTCTCAATATAAAATTAAATATTTGATATCCAGCTCAGTTGAGACACTGGTACAAGCTTCCTCTCCCTTGGCGACATGATCCAGGATGAGGTTAGATCCGCAAGTTGGGTTCATCTCATTTCCTGACAGCCTCCAATGGCTTCACAGATTAGTCCTTCTCAACAGCCAGTTCACTTCATCCACGTATCTACATAATTGTATACACTGTCAACCAGACTCAGTTCCTAGTCATTTAGAGTCTCTTTTACAGAAAGGTCAGTGACAGGGACAGATTCTTTCATGATAAGGCCATTACAAAGGATCTGAAAAATTCAGTTCTGTGTTATATCAGTTCTTGGTAATGGCTTATCTCCTGGGTTGTTTAACATTGCTATCACCCCATGTTGACCCTACCAGAACTCACAATGAGATTAGCATCAGATCATCAATTCAATCCTGTGGTCATCGTTAAAGCATGTTTGCCAGAGATGCTAGTATAAAGTTACCTCATCAGAATTCATTACACCAAATTGACACCATAAAAAAGTACGCCAGCTTGACAGAGGCAAATGAGCTATTCACAAACAAAGCTATTGGGACGTTACTGATGTAGTGACTCCCTTGACTCCATACCACTTTACCTCGATTTAACTATTTTGTAAAGCATAAAAAAAGACCCACTACATAAAAGAGTTGTTAAAGAGATCAGAAAAGATACAGCAAAGGTTATATGCATGTAATGAATTCCTGTTGACTCCATGAAGCAATTCAAACTAAAGTCCAAAGGTTTTTTTTTTATTTATATATTATTTATTTTTTATTCAAGCAATATTATCTTCACTCCATTAGGTGATCAATATATAAAAGTATGTCTATAATCACAATTTAAACAGATGATCAAAATTGTGAATTCATCATTTTGACTTAATTTAAAATTGTTTTCAGGCATCGGCCTATGATGGATTAAATAAAGGATCATAGGAATGTAATTATTTCTCAATACATTGAACAGAACCATGTGTATTTTTGTCAGTATTCATCGCAAATATTTAGTTTTGTCAAATTATATATCAATATTAGGTATATGTACCAAGTTATAATGCAATTCATGCAAGAATTGGATGATATATACACAATTTATCTCTTTGCATAAGTACATTGAACAAGCAGTTTCATTCCTAAATTCCTTTCATTCAAAAGTACATGTTTTTGTGCAATTTCTATGTTCACGATTAAGGCATTATTGAGAAAGAAAAAAAAAACAGCCTTTAGTTTGACATTACTTAGTTGTTGTTATTCCATAAAGAATTGAATCAGTAATATACATGTATGTCTGCAATGGCCTACCATCGGCATAATGGTGACCCTGAAAACGGTTACTTGACCTTCAAGATTTATACACATATATCTCAATTGGTTTTGGGGAAAATAGGATGTACTGTTATTCAGTCCTAATATGACAGATACTCACAATTTTGGTCATCATTACCTCCTTAAGAATTCATAGACAATTGCTAAGGGACAAAGACAAACTGACAACAAAGTGATAAGAACAACTGGCATCAAGCCATTGGGGAAATTACCATAAAACAGAAACAAGGACATTTTCTGCAAAAGCTGTTAAAACTAAATATCCTTTGAATATATAATAATATGTTGAATAACAACTACCGGTAAGACAGTTTGGATCGATGAATGAAATGTAAGCTTTCCATTAGCTATTAGTATCACTTACAGTTATACTTTGTCCAAATGCTTATCACAAGCTTACATGTATGTTTTTCCCAACGGTTCAACGGTATTAAAATATATTTGTTATTCTCATTTTGTCTTCAATGGGAGATTATTTGGGCCCTTTTATCACAACATTACTCTCAACGTTTAAGGTTGACTTAGACCTCTTGCTACATATGAGTTTAGTTATGATTTAAAGAGTAATTCAAATTACTTTCAATGTGAAATTTCACTCCAATCCGCAACATTACTGAACTTAGTGTTTTTACTGCAAACGATTTATTATTAATGTGTTAGAAGGAGATGACTATACAAACATGATTCAAAATCAATTTTTGGGGGGTTGTCATAATATGCCAGTGTTGACTGATTTCTGAATAGTATGAACATTTACGTTGATTATTCTGCAGTTTATAAACTGTTTTAATCTGATTTAATTAGGCATAAAAACTACGAGGGGATACAGAGAAGTGTTGGCCTATTGTCAAAAGGAACACATCATTGATCACCAATTGACAATGCGTTAACGATACTTGTTCCATTAAGGCAGTGTTACAATTCACCTCACACAAATCAGTAGATCAGGAATTTATCTCTTGGCCAACAGGGGTGAATTTCCATGCAGGGCTTTATCCTGTTGGAGTGATGGAAATTGTGTTTGTTGGCTTGCAGTCAGCCTGTAATCAGATCACCAGATTAGTGAAAACAGTGTTAGCCATGATAAAGCTGTGGTTGATGATTGATTCAATACTAGACCTGGCACTGTTGTCCTAACACTGGCTGACAGGTTTTGGTCTGGTAAGTTAATACTTCAGCTTTAAGAGGCTAAGTCTGATACATATCATCCCAGACCCAGATCGCCTCATTTTCAGCCAGTAATGACACAGGTTTTCACAACTAGCAATGGGTGATATTGATAGGTCAGTAGCCCAAAACAAAAAAATATATGTTTTTGTATAAATGTGCAAATATAAACAAACAATGTTTCAATAGTTATTTTAAAGACCCATACTGTTTTCTAATTTAGAAAAAAGAAGAAAAAAATCATATCTATATATACCCAACTTCGAATCCCGGTGGACGCAAGCAAATTTTTCTTTCTCTACATTTATAAATAAATACATATATATACAAATGTTGTGTTGCTCAATAGCAAAAAGTAGTCATTTTTTATAAAGTCACAACCTGTTTTCTAATATATATAAAAGAAGAAAGAAAAAAAACAATATGTAAAAAAAAATCAAATGAGGGTCTTATTACCGGTAATAAAATTCAAAATAATTTTAAAAAATCAGATAAATAAGTTAACACCAACAATTATTATATAAAAGATTTATTTTCTGACCAATGATCGGTGATCATAGGTCAAATGAAAAAAAAGAACAGCAGACTGAAAACAGGACTGCAACTGAGCTACATACTGAAAACAGTACTGCAACAGAAAAGTATACTGAAAACAGGGCTGCAACCGAGCAGCATACTGAAAACAGTACTGAAACAGAACAGCAGATTGAAAACAGGGCTGCAACTGAGCAGTATCCTGAAAACAGGGCTGCAACCGAGCAACATACTGAAAACAGTACTGAAACAGAACAGCAGATTAAAAACAGGGCTGCAACTGAGCAGCATCCTGAAAACAGGGCTGCAACTGAGCAACATACTGAAAACAGTACTGAAACAAAACAGCAGATTGAAAATAGGGCTGCAACTGAGCAGCATCCTGAAAACAGGGCTGCAACCGAGCAACATACTGAAAAAAAAAGTATACTAAAAACAGGGCTGCAACGGAGCAGCATATTGAAAACACGACTGAAACAGAACAGCAGATTGAAAACAGGGCTGCAACTGGGCAGCATCCTGAAAACAGGATTGAAACAGAGCAGCATATTGAAAACACGACTGAAACAGAACAGCAGATTGAAAACAGGGCTGCAACTGAGCAGCATCCTGAAAACAGGATTGAAACAGAGCAGCATCCTGAAAACAGGGCTGAAACAGAACAGCATATTGAAAACAGGGTTGAAACAGAACAGCATCCTAAAAACAGGGTTGAAACAGAACAGCATATTGAAAACAGGGCTGAAACAGAACAGCATGTTGAAAACAGGGCTGAAACAGAACAGCATGTTGAAAACAGGGCTGAAACAGAACAGCATTAGTGCTAAAACATAACAAAGAGGTTCTCCTATTATTTGATAATCTAAAAAAAAATCTGTATATTATTTTTCCAAGTGATCTTTCTCGCTCATGTCAACAGATGTGTCAATTCCATGTGCATAAACAAATATAGACTGCCATCTGGGGTCAGATGTTTATTGACTCAGGGAATGTTTATAAAATACACTAAAGCTTGCAGCTATTTCAATTTTATGCAGTATTTTAGAGAATTTTCTTTATAGCATATTCATTAAGTACTATCTTCTGCTCTTTATGCATTAATCACACTGCTTTTTAGTTGTGTTTAAAACATTTAATTTTTTTTCAAACTTAATGGGTATAATTTTTAACACTTAAATTTAAATTCTTATTGTGGAATTACACAAATTTAATATTAATCATGATAAATTCTTAAAAATATATCCATAATTTTCACTTTCCATTCTTTCTTTACCATTAGAAGATTGTAAAATGAGCTTCAGATTGGACGATGGATGGTTGTGTTAGTCACAAACTATTCCTGTCTTATCAACCCCCTTTAATAGAGCCCACCAATTAGCTTAGAACAGGTCACAAAGTGTATTTGCCCTCTGGCTATATAAAGGCCATATGTTTCCAGATATTATTGATGCTGTCATACTTACATGTATCACTTGAGGAACATTATCTTTCCAACAGCGATAACACTTAAGGGATTTCACATATTTTGGCTGTGTTTGAGCCGTCATATAAGTGAAATACCTTTGAGTATGGAATTAAACACAAATCAATCATAGTATATTTAAAGAAGGACTAATGTATAGTTTTTTGTGGCACTTTTATTCTTCTGTGTACTGTTATATAGAGTAAATGTAAATGTTCAAGTCCATAAAGACCAACCAGCTGTTAAGAAAGGAAATATTGTTGAGACCAAAATTTATTTTAGACTGTTTTACACCCTAAGCTAGTATATAAGCCATAACTTATGTTCCACTTTACACACCTGAAGAAGTTGACTGATAGTCTATGAAAACTTGTGATATTTATTCCATTCCAACAGATAGTCTTTAAGTTGCTCATTGAATTTTCTTTCCTGCTTTTAGGCGCATATAATTTCAGGTTATTTTGTTTGACAATCTCCATGAACATGTTCCTAAACTTAAAGAGGTAGGCTTTTTATTGATTGGTTATAATTTCAGCAATGCTGTAAACTTAATGACCGTCACATTCTTATTGCTTAAAGAGTAATCCAGGTCCTCTCTTAAAGCACGCTAAATAAAATAGATAAGAACAAGGATAAGTGGGAAGAAGTATAAGGTACACTAGTGAACCCCTTATTGAGCTTGAATGCTAGTAATTATTAAATAGTATTATCGAAACCCATTAATTTGTTCCCAACCAACTGTAAATGTCGTCAACCAGAAAAATCTGCAAAGCCAAGCTACCTTTTAAGTAGGTCTGAGAATGCTCATAATACAGACACACCATCTTCAGATACCAAAGTGAAAATCCATGTCACACTTATCCTTCTCAATGACATAATTTAACAAGTACCATCTGGCCTGATGTCTGCTTTATGGTTATCGAGACAGAGCTGTCCAGGGATACAGTTACCTCACATACGCTGTGTCTGTATTAGTATTAAAAAGCTCTGATTTGTCAATATATCATATATAGACACAGTAATATATTACAGTATATTATTACAGACACAGCAGCAAAATGGGAACAAAATGAAACAGTGTGAGTGAGGAAAAACACTAAGGTTATTGCTATTAACACATAAAGATGATCAAAATGATAAACTTTTACTGTAAATAAAAGCTGCAAAGCAACTTCCCGGGTATTCTTAATTAGATCTGTACGTATTGTCCTAGCACAACCCCATAACTAGTATTTATGAAAATTTAAAAAGTCACACACAAAGATCTGATTTATGCTGATTCATGATTATTATTTTGCTTTAGTTCTTTCTTGGATCTTTGTTTGTTTAAGGGGTTTACATTATGCTCAAGGTTACTTCACTCATATGATGGGATACATGTACCAGCCCAATTGGTGAAGCAAATCACCCTTAACTTTGCTGGAAACACAGAAGAACCCATAGTACTTTTACAGGACAAACAAACAGGACACAACAAGAAAGCAGCTTCCTGATGCCCGTTCGTTCAACAAGCACCAGACCATAGGAGGCTATCACCAGTCACAACTCACAAGCTGGTTTTAAATTTGACTTAGTTGTTTGCATGGAACTAATATTGTGCTCATACCAATCGATGGTCATATGTATGAAAAATACCCCCTTTTTATCGAAGGACTATTAACAGTATTAAAAACAACGTTTGTGATTTAGACTGTTTTTAGTTCATTTAGTTTTCTCATGTTATTCCGGTATAAAACTTCATGTTTTCTCGCTTGTATTTCCCCCATGGCCTTATCAAGATTTTTAAGAAATATAAAGACAAACCATTCAGTTCAGCTATTTATAGATCCATCATCTTTTATTTATGGAATGTCTTGGATATGTACAAATGTGTGATAGTATTATAATAAAATTCTTAAACTTTTAAACTTCAACAGTGTCTTGTGTCCAAGGTGAAACTATCCCAATACACCAAAACTCTTAAAAAATAATTCTAAACCTAACCACATAATAATAAACCCTTGTGGAGTTCCAAGAGTGTAATTGTTAAAGCCAATTGTCTGGGGGATGTCTCTAAGGATAATGTCAATGAGAGCAGAATCCAGCGGGTAGTCAGGGTGTAACTCTTTGACAACAACTAGACATAGGCTGGTAATTTGTTTAAGCAGCGTTTAGAGGTTGGGAACGCAACAAAACATAACTTTGATAGTTCTTCGACCTCTGGGTACAATGTACATGAAGGTTGAAAAGCAATGTTTCGGTCTAGTTGTTTAAATTGATTTAAAACGGTCTTAGCGAAAAGACTGAAATGTTGATATCAATATACCGGTACCCAGAAGCCTAAAATCTAAAGTTATGTTTTGTCACCGGCTGGTAATATTTATAAAATATAACTTCTTTTTAATAATTTAGACTAATTGGAAGAATGCAGTTCAATCCATATTTTAAAAAACATATTATAATCAATTAAGGTTTTAATATCATGAAATAATATACAATTTCATGGCAGATGATTGATCATTAATGGCCCACATTTTGTTGACGTTGCACTTTTGACCATTTCTCACCATACACGACAGCAATAGAAGAGAATATTTCCAGATCTTTATAGCACTTTAAGGTCAATTTGCTGTCTGACTGATATGGGTAAAGAAGTATTGATAGCCTCTGGTTCAGGTCGGGTATTGTCCAGACAGATCCAATTATGGTATCTGTCCAGAACATATATCAGTTCTACATCTCCTCAACATTTTGGCCTTTCTCTTCAAGCACAGTGTGTTATTTATGCTTTGAGTTGGTTCCTAGAAATTTCCAGAGACTGGGTAGCCTGCAAGGCATATATTCTTCTTTTGCATTTTTGTTCGAGGCAACCAGCTTTATCATAAATTGCAATAAGATGCAATTTTATTTTGTTGTTGTTGTGACAGGTAGGTAAATTGTTCAATCTATGATGATCTAAAAGTCAGTGTAAATCTAGTTAATTACAACCACGTACGTTCATGCGAATTTGTTGTTGTGAATATCAGCTCGACCTGACATGTTCCGATCTTGTTTATGTTGCATACATTTGGTCATATATTAACACTTGTAGCATAAGCAGTTTTTCACATTTTAGCCAGAAATCTGCAATTTTTTAAAAAGTGTAGGCATCCTGTGTTAATTGAGCTGCTGTCATGTGCCTCACTTGTTTTAACGTTTATTCTCTCTTTGGCCTCCTGGGGTGACCAATTTTACAGTGGCTTGACTCCTTGTACAAACAATGGAAAAGCTTTTAGATGACCCTCAAACAAACCACTTAATGGCATCTTTCTATTGGCATGATTGACCCATAGCTATGCAGTGGCTGTTAGAGGCTATTAAATGTCCAGCCTTGGAATTTGACTGACGTTAAATATATGTCCGAGTCTGAATAATAAAACTCTATTTATTCAATATTCTTCAACTTCACAAATTTCTTACCAGAAGTAGTTAAGGAAAATTTTCTTTCTCTTCATGCATTTATACACAAATATATAATATTTATACCTACACATTAAGTCTAACTCTGCTGGATTGCCTTTTCTCCAGATGTCTGTAAGTTAACCATAACAACTCGAGATCAAGATCTACCCAGAAATTTGTCTCTAGGAATTTATCTAGAACATGAGATGATACACTTATAAATCGGTTTTAATTAGTTGATATCCCTGTGCCAGTGTTATTATTTTTTACAAAAATATATATAAAGTCTTTATTTCAAGAATCTTCCTGTGAATATAATAATAATAGTCTTCTCTTCCATTCCTCAAAAAATGGCCATTGAAAATAATTTTGTTGTGTTGCCTACTTTTCTCACGGTCCCTAATCACAAAGCTCTTATACAAGCTTTAATCATTTACAAAAAGCTACTGTTGTTCAAACCACGGCATCATTCTTGAACAATTGATAATTAAACTTCCATAAAATACCAATAAATATGTAAAAGCACATAAAATGTTGTAGTCGTTAGTTTTTATACATGAACAAAATGAGTTAATTGTAGTACATGTAACTACATGTAGTAGAAGTATTGATAAGTTCTACAGTCAATCTAACCCAATTATGTAAGCAACAAGTCAAAAACTCACAAAAAACCCACATAATTGCATATAAAATGTTTGAAAGTTAAACCTTTAAAGAGCGTTTGTGAGGCTGTTATTTACACCATTCAAATGTCACCCAACCAATTAGTTATCTTGTTCCTTTAAAACAAGTTGTAAAAACTATTAGCGCAAAACACAGCCATTACATTAACATGTGTGTGCCAGGAGCGTGAGCCATGTTAAGCCTGGAAAAAACAAGAGTCACAAAGGACAGAAAAATGTGTGTAGAGCTAATTTTTCTCTGTCTATGTTTATCTCTTAGATAAAAGAAATGAATCCAAGCACATGATATAAAAAGTCTGTAGTAATGCTGGAACAAAAGCGGCAATGCTATTTCAGTTTCCTCACAGTTCAGCAGAGTGACAATTCTCTGATAGAAAGTGCTAATTGGACAAATGAGAATTGGAATAGCTTGGGAAACCCAAGACGTTTGCCAATGCCCCTGGGGAAATAAGGTCAACATTTAACATGGTAATGCTTTGCCTTCCAGGATGACTTTGACTGCACAACATCAGTGCTTTTACAACATCTGGGTTCTTCAGCTAGAAAGGAAAAACGGTCAAACCCTTTATGATATGGTATTTTAAGTGTGATGGATGACCATGTTAACACGCCCAAGCTGAATTATGTGTTAGCTAAGGCGACCATATTAAATAAAGGGCACTTGTACTGCAAGATACAAGAAATTTTATTTTACATCAACTATGTTTTACAATAAGTAGTGTTTTTCAGTTCTCACTGCATAATAAATAAACAACAAATAGGTCATTGTACAGAGCTATCATGCATAAAGATTAGTCTAGAACATAGAATCTGTACTTTATTAGCAAGAACATGCTCTAAAAAATGATGATTGAGTAAAACTTCTCAAAGCAAAAAAATTATATAACTAAATTTAATTAGGGTGCTGATTTTTATCAATGGCGGAATCTATAAGCCTATTTTGTATGAAGAGGGTTTGCATGGGGAAGGTTTTCTAACAAATACTCCAGACTGAGAGAGTAGCAAACTGTGATGGTTGGTTCACACCGAGTATCATCATTGGGTGAGCTGGTAAAATCACACTACATTATGCATGAGGAGAAGCCGAAGCCTCAAGGTGTTTCACTTCGAAAAATATACACATTAAGAATTGAACAGATCCATTATCTTGAGGTGCCATGAATGTGCCAGTGGGGACTCCTAGAAGCTGTGTTACAGTCACAACTAGTTGTTGTCGCATCACATCACTCCGGTTGATGACTGCAGTACAGTGGCTTTTTGATAAAAAAAATATCAACATAAAAAAGAGACTGATTCAAAAATGATTGATGGTGTACCAAACTGTGATTGACTGACTGGTTTGTGTTTAGCATCATGCTAAGGGTCATGAGGGTGGTCTATATGTATTCCAACAATTAACTCCAACACTAACACAATATATATCCAGCCATCTAAATGTGAGCTTGAAACGTACTTCCCCTGGTCAGAGGGCTGCTAAATGTTGGCATGTGCCTGCTACAAGCTGCTTTACCAGCACATCTAGTTCAGTTGATGGTTGGTTGCCCAACAGTAGCTTTTTGATTAGAGGGAGGTGATGCTTTCAGAGGTTAGACTGATTTGTAACACTGTCATCCTCCTTGTTGGCCAATGATGAATGGGGCTGTCTTCTCAAGATGTAGTAGCACATAGAATAATCAACCGTTCTTATATCTTTGGTTTCTCTGGGCACCTTCAGCCATAAACCAGCTGTCGAATACTGTAAATATATTTATTATTTCACACAAAAGGCAAAACATTAACAGCTAGACTTCAAAATTGTCTCAGAACAAATCTGTTTCACTGAATGACTAGCATTTCATTTCAGCAATGCTACTGAATCATGTTATAGAAGTTTGTCCCCTTCTTTTCTACATTTTTGTTCACAATGGGAATAAATTAACTAATTGCTAGCTTTAATATTATAAAAGAAAAGAAGAAACACTAAATGATATGTTCAAGTAGTCAGGGCATATGTACAATATTTTTACGCAATGATTTTCTTGAACTATTACCGTAAAAGAAGTGTGTAACTATGCAATACCTGTGTTCTACTACCATTCTTGTGTGTAAATCCCTACCAGTTAGATCTGAATGATGGACGGGGCTCTCAGCTGCCAGGGGAAAAAAAGGAAGAATTCCAGGTGATCCACATTGTTTCTTGTTAAATTCTCCATAAACCAATTGCACAAGTGTACGAGGCCCAGTATATCTATAGCACATGTTACACATATGATATATCTCCGTAGTGACAAGTGTCTTGTGAATGGACAACAAGTGGGCAGGATGCATCGCACTAAATACAAAAACCATCAATTTGTAACAGAACATACCCTGTGTCGTGGTCACCCCTGGAGAAGGTGAACAATTCACAGTTGAGAATTTCTCTCCAATTTATTCTATGGAAGACAAATACATTATTTTCAAAAGTTCTCCCCAAGACAGAGTTACTCAAACTATGGCTGTATGGTTGCATGTTTCTCCAGGGGTGGCTTTGGTGATCTGTGCTGATAGTATCCAACTTAAACAAGAGTTTTAGTAAACCCAACATATGCCCTCTAGGTTTTTGCATAGACCCTCAATAAACAGTTGGTAGCCATAATTTATATCAATGGTCTGGATATAATTTAACACATTTTTTTGTTTGTATCCGTCACTGCACAACATAGGCCTACGGGTCAATAATAGGTCTTGAATGATGTCACACCTTATCTAGAAGAAAAAAATCCACAAGTCCAAATTTGTATTTGTATTAATAAAAAAATATATATGAAAGAATCATTAACAGCAAAAGGCACAACTGCCTTTGATAGTGAATGTGTCTACCAAGGGTCATAAAGGTATGCCTTATAGTTAGCAACTCCTGCCATAGCATTAGCCAGAAGTCAAAAACAGGGTGTCTCAAATCACAATTTTCACATAAACAGGGTGTCTCAGTTGACATGACTCCTGCTTCAGAAATAAAATCCACATCTCTTTCTGATTAATTACAAATCTGTATGCAAGGAATTTAAAAAAAAATAGTGCTGAATGCTATCATACCCGATATTTAAAAAAAAAATTTTTTTTTTAAATTGTGTTTTTTAAAACGAAAAACACAATTTAAGCTGATGGTGAATTTGTAAAGGAAAGCCTTTTAGTTCTCAAGTTCTGCTGTGGTCATACCATAATGCGTAATGCGTCACTGGACATATAACATTAAATAAATCTTCAACATTTTCAATGGCCAACTTTTAATAAATTTTCTAACTTTCAAACATAAAGGTATAACAATTGATAAAGAGTTGTTAAGTCATAATATTGTGACAGAAAATGTTTCAGTGTAGTTTCATATTACACCTGAAAGTAGGTCTCTACTGGCTGTTTTGTTCAATATCTCAAATTCAATCATACCTGTACACACCTGTGTTCTAGACAATAACAGAACAAACTCTGTTAGCTATCATCAGACAAAAGCTGATACAGCTGAATTGTCTCTACGTGTTGAATTTACAAATAAATTGAATAAAATAAAACCTTCTTTACGTTATTATAAATTGAATAAAATAAAACCTTCTTTATGTTTTTCTTTTTAATTTTAGTGAGTATTTAGACTTTTCTAGTGGTTATCTAAATTCTTCTAAAACAGGTGGGTTTTTTTTGTGATTTATTTTAAAATAAAAAATGATTATATGAAATAACTGCTTTTGAATAATTTTTTACAACAATGTCATCTTATAACTGCTGTCAGCACACATTTTTAATCCCTAATCTACGGTTAATAGAAATAATTCTATGTATCACTGATGTGCAGATCTATCCAGCTTTTCTTTTTTTGATTTATGAATTATATTTGCAACAAATTAATCACCAGAGTTGCAACTGATTAACAAAATCAAATAATTATGTAATTGTAATCTGACCCGTCACTGTTTGGTAACTGCCATTTTGTATTACTAAAGTATGTTTTTTTTTAGAATTTCTGTTAAAAGAAATGGAAGCTGGCGTGAAATGGAGCATACAAGGCTGACGTGAGTGGCCATACACAGACAGATTCCTTTTCAATTGTCTCTCCTGTTCTAAACGAGATGAAATCTATCAGTTGGGCTGGTTTTCTATTGATTGAAGTCATAGCAGTTCGCTTAGCGTTGACTGGACTTCAACGGTGTCTTATTCGCGTAATTGGTAGTCGGCCAGCGACAGGGCTCTTCAAATTTCACCTTGAGGCAGGCGAAATAGAGCCCTGCTAGCTGAAAGTCCTGTCAATTTCCCCTTCACAATCCCCCTTACTGTTCCAAGAGTGACACGATATTCACATGATAATTAGTCTAAACAAAACCATACTTGTTACTTACACAACACAAATCTACAAATCATTTTCTCAACTCTGCTTACTTCACTACGTAATAGTTACACTGTTTGCAACAACAATAACAAAAACTTAATCATTATATCGACAGAAGCAAAATTGTTGTCAAGAAACTTAGGAAAAGATTGCAACAGTTGACAAAAAGTTTTTTTTTATGTGACACAGACGTACAGTTTGTACGATGTCAATCAGTTTTGTCTATACTTGTATATAGTCTTTATTTATGTGACACAGACGTACAATTTATATGATGTCAATCAGTTTTGTCTATACATGTATATAGTCTTTATTTATGTGACACAGACGTACAATTTGTACGATGTCAATCAGTTTTGTCTATACATGTATATGAGATTATTTATC
>JAVFBZ010153318.1:0-18892 GCA_032466195.1 Katharina tunicata
TTGAGGAATTATTGTAGGTTATGGGTTCGATCAGTAGGCTGGTAATAGACAAAGTCCATCTATTGTCAAATCAACCTCTTTAATTACTACCAAACCAGAAAGTACTTAACCGTCTTGGTAGATTCTAAAGTTTTAACTGTTCACTCGTTCAACATATAACAAAAAAGTTTGATGTGTTTATCGCTATTGATGTGTCGCTGGCGGTATTTGATATAAATTATTCATAGAACTAAGTCGAATATGAACGCGTGCAGCGCGGGAAATCCCGCGAAAATGTCATTTCCAAAAAGTTCTAACAAACCTACGTGTTATTGCCAGAACAGCCAATATCATTGCACCGTTTATCGACTAGAAAACCCAGACTACAAATGAATATACGCAAGGGTCAATGTAAACTTAAAGTCGAATTTTGTACTACTTCAGGCTCGACACCGCTGTCAAAATTCGCTAAGGGAGCTAACTGAAGTGTGCCACGACTGACGCAAGGATGACATTATAACAAACTTTAATAGGTTAAGAACCACTCAAAAATCTAACTTTTACTTATGTTGTAAATTTTAAGTCCAACCATAGAAAATGTGTATGAAAAGACGTTATTGAGCATATTGTGATACTTTGAAAGAAAGAGGGGTATTTGAGCTTTGAAAATTGTACAAATTAAATATAGCATGTCAACCTACTTTTTTAGTTACAACCCTTTCGAATGAGGTTGTGTCTAAAATCCCCATGGAAACAGAAGAACGGGCTGAATTTTCAAATCAGTCAAAATTCAATATTATCCAGTATTAGCTACAAATGCACTATTGTCGTATTAGGTATTTTATCACAATAGAAATTTATCTGCAATCTACAAACAATCAACAACAGCCAATCTGTAAGGGTACTTAACCTATAGATGAACGTATTTGAGAGCTAAAGACAAATATGCTGAAATACATCTTTTGAGTGAAATTATCATTAAACACACAGTTAGAGATACCTTTAGTTTCCTCAAATTAGATAAACTCAAATTGAATTAGAGAAATCACTAATTCCTTTTTCATGTCCTTCCATTACATGTATATTTTCGTAAATGTGCAAAAAATATTTCTGTAGTCTTTGCCTTAATTTTGTGTTTATCGCTAACATACGTTGTGTGCAATTTCAAATTGATCCACAAGCAGGAAGACGTTTTTCGTGAAACGAAGCATGATACGTATTCTAATGAAGAATTTTAGCATTTTTACCTCATTTCTGTCGAGATTAAGAACCGGTTGGCTGAGGTCTATCAGCTATTCAGTTCATAACCACGTACATGTAAATGTGAAGGCTGCAGATAACAGCGTTAAGAGACAAATTGAGACTTTATGGTCACAATTTCTCGAGAGTTCAACCACTGCTAAGAAAATTGTTAACCATAATACTCTCAAAGCCTTTCCGTTCGGCATGACTTAGGTACGGAAGTCCAATATGGCCTGGATCGGTCAACAAAAGTCCGGCATAAGTCAATATAACTAAGTGGTTAACCCCCTGAATGGCCCTGGTAATGGTAACATGGTCTCTTAAGGCTATACCTCTTACAATCAATACATTTATCCCCTCAATGTCCCATTTCACAATGAGCATAGGTTTCCGGTTGCACATAAAACAAGTACGAATGACTAACAACTGACTAAATGCATTTGTTAAGTCATTTGGCTATCGAATGGGAAACTGTGAACTAAAATAAAACTAAAACACAGAGTAACAACTGAAAAAAATTGGATTACTGCAAGAACTGCCAGGATTTGGTTCCATTGGCCTACTCATGGTCATTTTACTTATTTGACGACTTGTCATTTGTTGTATTCAGTGGAAAACCCGGATGTAGCCAAATTCTTAAAAAAACTGGCAGAATAATATAAATGTATCTGAATTTGGTTTTCAAGAGTGATCAGAAATGTAAATAAAGGTTTGATACCCTGATGTACTGTTTGTTATTTACTTTTATAGTATTTATTATAAGACAGTGAGTAAACTTTGAAGTACAAGACGAGTGTCTTACTCGTACGTCAACTCAATGCTAATGTGAACGAAATATTTGTTATTCCTTCAGCAAAATGTGAATTTTTAAACAGAAATAAATGCGATGTGATGTAACATTTGTAATACGTTTTAAACTCTACAATGAATGTTCTGTACGAACAATGAATGACTAACTGTGAAACAAATGAAAACATATTGCCTTAACTCTAGAATGATTAAATGTGTGAATCAATTTCTCATAGACTACAACGTTTCACAATTTAACCAAAGTACACTTAATGGTATCAAATCAAAATCAAAACACACAGATGAATTTACCTATTTACTATAGATATTGTCCTGTCATGAAATATAAACGACAAAACGATGTTATGCGTTTTTTTTAGAGATAATTTTACTGCCTGTGTTTACTGTATGTTTATAAAGCTATTAAGTGACGCGCCGGAAAGATCTGTATTACAACATGTTTAAAAGTGAAGTCTTCATTTTGGATACGTTAGTGTGTTCCTTGACTTGTGGAGTTACCAGGTCGACTTCAGTCATACATTTTATTTAACGATTTCTCCAAAAGCTTGCCTTACAATGAACACTATGCTACGATTGGTTATATATTGAAAAAGTTAATAGCAACCTGTCTGGAAGCTTTCCATTGCTAATATATTAATCCATAACTATCGACATTTCCCAAAAAAGATTTTTTATATTCCCAGGAAACAACAACTGGATTATTGAATCAATTTTACCATTGCACATTTCAAATGCATAGAAACCCAGACAATCAAGTATGTATTGGAGAGCTCGTGAATAATATGTGCTATGAGAAATATGGACCGGCAATGAAAATATACAGCACCGAGGCAACCGGATTTCTATTAAAGTTTCGCTTTAACATGATATCAATCGCGTGTTGCCCATGTTGTTGAATAGAAAGTGAAATTTCTATCGAAAAAAGTGAAACTCTCTACTCAATAATTATCGGAAAGCACAGTCATTGACTTAGTAGGTCAGATAAAATACACGAACTGTTGATGGAGGTTGGCAGTAGTTGTGTGATGGAACACACAGGTCGATCAGACATAAAGGTAGTCGCCTGGAAACACCAATATTCCCCTCTGGCAGTGAGATGTTTGCTTTATAATTCCAGGGGCTTATCTTTGACAGATATCACCAACCACAGGAGTGATAAACTAAACTAGACTGTTTGGTTAATATTTTGTGTATTACTACTTAAACGCTCTTAACTGCCTCTATTGTGACATTAACGGGAGGCTTGTTTTAGCATAAACCATTCTATCTGTTCAAACAGCTTGTGAATCATAATGTTTTGTTGAACCGATGAACTGTATATTAACACTAACAAGGGTAAATGAATGTTAGGAACTCGGCCCGTTTAGTTAGGTTTAATAAACAGAATATTGCTACTCTGTATACAGTTTATACATTTAAAGCACATTGGCGATTACCTTCCGTAATTACATTCTTGGGTTATTGCGCTTAGTGAAGAGGTTAAAAAACAACAAACTGCTTTTGTTTAAACCTCTGCTGTATTTCCGTCCGAAATAATAAAACAAGAGGCCAATGAAAACAAAGCATTTATATACACCAACGGAAAGAAATGTTGTATGTTTCGCACAGCAATATGCCTTAATTAAGTGGAACAAACACCGAAGTTCAACTGATGTGCTAGGATATTTTTTTCCTTTTAATGCCATACACATAGATCGATGTTCTACGAAGTCATTCTCCTCTAGACACGAAACTCTCCAAATCTATCTATGTCTGACAAATTACACAAGTCTGACACAAAGTTTCTACGTTTATCAAGCGACGATCAAGGAACTTTTGATGCTTCTTCTAAATTAACCTACGGCGCAGTTTAAAAGAATTAAAATATCTTGATTTGACCTTTTGATAGCGATACTATAATCATTTCTTGCATTTTGATAAGAAGTGGATGCCATTAGAAGAGATAGCCTGTCTCGAAATAATTTTTTTTGACAACATTCGTAGCTATTCTTACCAGTCAAGATCAAAATATTTGCATTTGGTGTCTATGCAAACCTAGACTATTCAACCGACGCCATGGTTACAATAAACATGCGAAAAAACAATTCACGGATCGAAAATCGTAGTAGTAATAGAAAAATTAAATTCAGATATACAAATATCCGCATCATTAACTAAAAATCTTGCTAGAGATCTCTTTGCACCTTGTCTACACAGAAAGTGATTGTGTTAATATTGTGTGATGTTTCTAAGTAGCGATATTAAATAAAACATAATCAAACTGATAATTTACCTAAAAGGATATCAATCTTCCAGAGTTTACCTGTGTCAAGTAAATTGTGCCGATGCCAAGAAGAGGTCATGTTTGTTGCGGCAGGTATAGGTCATATTTAGATTATGGTTGAAAATAAGCCTGGTAATCTCAAGTTGGTGGCGAGATAAAATGTCGGACAAGAATCAGACTGTGTCTGTTGTACCCACGTCTAATCCACTGAGTAACACAATAATCATATTTAAAATCCGTTTGATTGAACAAATAACATCCTGTTGACCATAACGATATATATTCAATTACATACTGGAAAGTCCAAAGTTTCCATTTTATTTTAAATAAACGTATTTGACACTATTTGTAAAGGTTTAGTTTATTTAGACAAGAACAACAGTTATGGTGAATTGGAAGTTTATTTACTATATTATATTTGCTGAATGAAACGAATGTTCCACGAAAAAAAAAAGAATGTAACGATGATTCGGTAAATTTACTTCTTTAGTTTATTTTCTTATACTTGGGTTTTGAGAAAACAATTTCTTATTCATTATTTAGTCGATAAACTTAGAACACGTGGTTTCTAGATATTCGTCAATACTCAAAATCAGCCAAAGAGACTTAATTCAAACACACATTTATGTTAATGCGATAAGTTTATACCACCAAATCATAAATTGTCCCATAGATCATCGATGTCCAGATATTGTCTCAATTTTATATTTGTAATGACATAAAGTTAGAACAACCTGAAGGGGCCTCGCAATTTAACTGAAAGGTGATAAGAGCGATACTTTCAAAGCCATACTCTATATGCTATTGAGAAAAGTTGTTGCGTAATATTGGGAGATCGATCAGCCGTTAAATCGGTCTCCTGGAATGACAAGTCTCCTTGGTCAAGAGCTTTGACATTTTGGATCCATCATTATGGAAGGGATTTTTGACAATTTGACAAAATTTGTTTTTGCACAAAAAGCAAGATAAACAGCATCTTGGGTTGCGTGTAGTCATCTATCATTACGATTATATTCCCAAAAATAGACATACACGTATGTAGCAACACATTATTCTTATATTACTTACTTACAGACCAGAATTAAACTCAATTCGTTGATATACGAGGATAATAATTTCACCAAATGTTCAAAATGACAGCAAATTGTAATTAGGAGAGGAGTTAACATGTTAAGTCTTAGACTGTTTGGAGAGGCTTAGACTGTTGTCAAATCCAGTTAAATTAGTTTATGTGCAAATAACATATTTTTTGAAACTATCGTTAGTAAAACGTTTGGCTCTATAGAATGATCATGTGACAACCTAATGTGATAACATAACCTTGAGCAATATGACCTGGCAAGAACCTTATTTCCCATTTGGCCGCTAACTTCATCACACTGTGGCTTCTTGACAAAACTCAGGGCGACTTAATTCTAAACAATCGTAAATATTCGAATGAAAGAAGGGCTAAAATATCTTGTCCCTCAGCTCATCGGTATAAACTTCATCATGCTTGGCTAAGATTCCATCCATCACTAGACATCAAGATGAAAGTTTAAAATATACACAGTATTGATATGGAAATTGAAGTGATAGGCAGCTTGAATACAATATATAGCTACAAAGACGACCGCTAAAGGAAATTAGAGTGTAATAATGTGTGGTTCGTTCAGCCATAAATTCGTCCCGCTGGTAAACCCAGCTGCCTGATTGACGCCGTTCTCTGGCGAACCCTCTAGAAACATTACCTTTCACCTGACCTTTCCTCCATTTCTGACAGGTATCTCCACCACAAGAGTGATAAACTAACTTTGCCCTTCAAGTTCGTCCATGAATGATATTTATAGTCTACATCAAAAAATTGTTGGCGAATCTGAAAGTCGATCGTTTTTTTTAATGTGATGTTTTGTAAAACGAGCCGGTGTGATCTCAAAGTTCTAAATATTTCTTAAGGTATAAATGATTCAACCAGTATTTTCCTATTGTTCAATTACCTTCTTTTCAAACTCAATTAATCACGTTCTGCTTGACACCTTATCTTAAATGAACCCTACCTTTTACTTTAGAACAAGCCTAATCACGTTGAAAATATGTTTTTAGGTGATGTAAAGCATTCACGTCTAGTAAATTAACTTTGAAAACTAAGACACTATTATATATTACTCTGCAGTCCACAAACACACACTGACAGCTAGTTCTTGTAAAGAACAAGGCCTTGTGTATGTTTTTGCTGTTAAAAACACTGCTACCATGAACACATTCTATTAGGCTAAATAACTTGGAACACAACACTAAGGACAGGTCATAGGACGATACAACGTTACCGTAACATCTACATGCGACAAAGTCATTCATCACTAGCTAGTAGCTAGCGTTAAGCAAACACTGACAACTCTTCGTGCTCCAGTAGCAAAGGATATCAAGAACTGCATTAGTTTAATGGGGTGTTGGTATACCCAGATTGATGAGATACCAAGTCCCATTCCTGGAAACCTCAGCCAATAACTAATGTCCTTTGTGTAACACAACCCCAATACATGTCTCTTTTGATCCATACGTTATCTCGAGGACCCAAGAGCTACAGACACCCCGCGAGGACTGCTTTTCTTCTCTATCTCCTATAAAGATGCATAAACCTGCATTACGCTTATATACAAATATTCGTATCAATCATATTGCCTTGCAGGTATAGCTTCAACATTGAGGCTTACTGTAGATGTCGTGTCGGAATATCGTTCATCGCCGGAAAGTTGCATCGTGAATAATGTATGACTACGGATGCTACCCTGTGTATACATGTACATTCTTCATTTATTATAAGGCGATATGGTCATTTATCATATATAGTTCCTATCGCGTCATCGTGATAAGGAAAACAACAAACACTAAAACACACTTGGACACGCTAAGTGGACAGGGTTAAAAAGAGAGCCATAACAAGATATGAGTACAGGTTCGCAAAAAATGTCATTCAGCATTTAACTGCTATAAACGTAGTGATGTCTGTAAAATACCAATAACTACTCGATATTGTGACTTTTCACAAACTTTCATAAACTATCAAAGAATTTATCTAGAACATGGGATGACTTATCGGTTTTGATTAGTCGACACCCCTCTGCCAGTGTTGCCAAGAATCGTGGCATTAAAAAACAAACATTTTAAGAAAAATAGTTTAATTTCTTATTCATTACAGAGGCCACCTCAAACACAGGTGATGCAAAGTCGGCATATAATTGAGATTTCTATGAGAACTACGTTAACGCCAATAAAATACGTGCATAACCAAGATTCTAAGGTTAAATTAATGTTTTGTTTGATAAAAATAAAGAGATGCCTAACGTACCATACTGCAGTTGCGCTTTGTTGTATGATACACTTTCGCTTGCAGGCATAAACACAAGATTTAAAATATTTTATTATGGTTATTAATATGTGTATAAAAAAATGTAACATAAACAGTTTTGTGATATCCATATTTTAATCGTTTTGTTTCTGTACAAGTGTAGTGGATATCAATCGTGCTAATTGGATCGTTCTAACATCAACTTTCTGTTCAATACTTTGGTGTCATGTAAAACAGTCTTTCTAAAGTACCGAAACCTTTAATACATGTAATTTACTTCAAGAGGGCTTATGAAGGGCGGCATTAACAGTTAATCCTATTAAAAGTCAAAACACTTATTGTAATAGGCTCAGAAGTACCAACTTCTTTCTTCAACTGACAGATATGTAAAGATCTGTCAAAATTGAAACAAAAAGCATTTATCGGTATCGCAAATATTTACAATACCGTCTGGTTGTATGATCTCTTTGTTCGGTATTGGACAACTCTTTTTGAACATGAGATTTTGACGTTTAACCGTTAGTTAGGTGTAAGACTAAATACATTTCTTTGTACACATGTAAAGAAGTGTGCACTACCATCGTATACCTTGTTAAGCTTCACACGGATTAAAGCTTTTAACATTTATTTCTGACCTTACTTTGACACAAACTATCATTTCATCAAATTAGTCATCCAACTACTTTATTGGTCACGCTAAAATTCTATATTAATTGAAAAGTGTTTCGGGGGATAATATTGACAGAATGAAAGGTTCTTTTTGCACAAAGCTTGTGTTCACGTGAACATTTCCGTTACATTTCTCAATTATCGAATTGAAATCGTTCAGCTCTCAAAAGCCCTGAAGCTCAAAACTCCCTTTTAAGAGTGGCGAGAAACCGGAAAAGCATCTGGAAGATATATTTTAATGTCGAGTAACTACATGTATGTAATGTCATTCAAGTCGATTTCTTGACCCTCAAAACTGATTCGAAAGTTTTGTATGTATCAGCACAGTTATGTAGATACCAAGCAGAAGGGATTTTTATTGTTGCAGTTAGTATGTTGTTTAGGTAATCGATGATTTAAGTTTCTACGGTTATCAAACGATGGTCAAGGAACTTTTGTTACACTAAATTAACTAAAGATGCAGTTTAAACCAATTCCTATATGTAGATTCGACCCTTAGACAACAATACTATAACCGTATAAGATATTGTTAAGAAGCGGTTGCCATTAGTAGAGATAGCCTGCCTTGAAAGACAACAACCGTAACAATGTACGTTAAATACATTTGTAATGGTGTCCATGCAAACCTAGACTATTCAACGGAGAACATGGCCACAATAGTCACGCAAAAAAGAACGTCATGCACCGAATCTCTAAAAAGAAGTAATATGAATATAAAACTCGGGTATTCAAGTATCTGTATCATTGACTAACAGTGATCTTTGTATATTTATTACAATGAGTCACAAACAGGGTACTTAAATATATTTCTTGATGAAAACAACCTTTTCGCACACAAACTCGTTTCCATTGTAAATTGTTGATTGATTGATTGATTGAAGGGTATTTCACTTATATGACGGCGCTGCATTCCAACAGTAGAAAGCGATCTTAACACAACCAGGAATTATGTAGTCTCTTTAATGTTTTTGCTG
Source organism: Katharina tunicata (assembly GCA_032466195.1). NCBI lineage: Eukaryota > Metazoa > Mollusca > Polyplacophora > Chitonida > Mopaliidae > Katharina > Katharina tunicata. The sequence goes on from JAVFBZ010153318.1 coordinate 9,266, forward strand.
TTGGAAAGATAATTTTCCCCCAGTGCTAAGTATGACAGCATGAATATAATCGGAAACATACTACCCAGAGTAGTATAAAATCAAATGGTTACGATTGTACCATTTAAGGCCTTACTGTCCATCTATTCTGTTCATATTCTTGAGTGTTGTGAAGTGGCTAGGACATTTCCTAAAACTATAATGTAACAATACATTGGAGAGTTAGTCTATAATGGCTAGGAAATACCTCATATTCACAGAGCGTGTTTGTGTTAATATTTGATCGGCATACACAGGTTGATCATCCATAAAATCGATGTCCAACTTAAGAAACGCGGACCTCCTTATAAATGTCTTCTCCAGGACTATAATTAGCTGTCTGACAAACATCTACTTATAGACCAGATTATGTATACCGGATATAACTTCAAGATACGTTAACTTCAAACCACTTTTAATCAATCTCCACGACGAACTGGCAATGAAGAATGTATATGTTTCGAAATATTAGCTGCTATATATCCAATTAAAGAGGAACCGAAACCCTGACAGCGTTTAGAAGTTGATATTCCAGGTTATGTATCTGATTAGCGATATTCAATAGTACATAATCAAGCTGATTAAAAATGTTATCTATCCACCAGACTTTACCTGTGTCGCGTAAACTATGCACATGCGCTAAGAAGAAGTCATGTTTTGCCACAGGTACATGTATACGCCGTATTTAGATTATGGTTGAAAATTACCCTTGTAATCTCGTGTTTGATTCGAGATAAAGTGACGGACAAGCAACGTACTGGGTATGGGTTTAAAAACAAATTATCTACAGAACAATTGGTGTTAGCAAATCCTATGTATATTCCTCAAAGTAACACTATAATCATATATATAATTCGTTTGATTACACGAATGCCATACTGTTGAATATAGCGATTTAAATTAAATTACATACTTAAAAGATCAAAGTTTCCATTTAATTTGAGTTTATTTGAGGACTACAGATAACTTTGTGTTAGTATATGGTGTTCGTTAATCCCAATTAATACTCCCTACTCCATAATATAATCATGTTTAAAATCAGTTTAATAAAACAAATAACTTCCTGTTGAACATTATGATTTAAATTTAATTACTTACTTGAATTTATTTTTATAAAAATAATTTATTTGAGTTTATCGTATTTGACACTGTGTGAATGTTTATTGTGAACTATAGCAACAGTTATGATGAAGCTGAAATAGACTTTTGAATTAGATTTTCTATATTCAATTTGGATAACTAAATTATTTGGTTCAGTAAATTCACTCCTTTAGGTTATTTTCAAGACTTTAGATTTCGAGACAAGAGTTGACAATTTCTTATTCCTCATTCAGTCCTTAACCTTAGAACACCTTGGTTTCAACATATTCGAAAGTATCAGAACCAGTGAAGAAGGTGACTTAATTCAAAGAATCAGTTATATTGATATGATAAATATGTACCACTAAATCCTGAAGTTGTCCATAAGCTCATCAATATACACCTTTCGTCCCAATTATGTATTTTATTTACATAAATTTGATGCAAGAATATTGGTCACCAGCAGCCTGAAGCGTACTCAAAATTAAGCCTGATGAGAAGAGGCGTTAACATAGACTTAGGCAGTTAGCCAATCGAGCTCCCTTAATTTATATGCAAACAAAATATTGTTTAAAGAACGTTAGTAAAACGTGTAGTTTATAGAATGATCATGAGAAAAGCCCACAGACAAACCTTGGCCTATACGAGTGAACAAGAAAAACCTATTTCCCATTTGGCCGCTTACCTCATCGATTTGTGGCTTCTAGGTATTCCACAAAAACACAGCGACTTTCAAAAATTTTAACAATCATAAATATTCGTATGAAAGTAATGCTAAATCTCTAGTTACTTAGCTTATCGATGTCGACTTCATCATTGTTTGATACGATTTTATCTATCAATATACATTTAGATAACATGTTATAAGATATACAGTATTAATATTGAAATTCAAGTGATTGACAGCCTTGAATCGAATATTTGGATACAAAGACGACCGCTAAAGGAAGCTGGACAGTAATAATGTGGTCTCGATCAACCATAAATTCGTTCCGCAGGAAACCCAGCTTCCTGATTAACGTCGTTCTCTGAAGAACCCTCTAGAAGTCACATGACCTTTCCTCCGTTTTCTGACAGATATCACCACCATACAGACAATAAACTAACTTCGACTTTCAAGTTCGTCCATGGATAACATTAATAGTCTAAAAGAGTATTTATGGCGAATCTTAAAGACAATAGACGAATCTTAACACTCCTGAATCATGTTGTAGGAATCTGACTAGCAACCAATGAACAGATCAGATTGAAAATCGAGACCAATGTAAGAAGAAAATGTAAAGATCATTAAACAGATTGAATTAAGCTTTAGCAGATCGTTAAAATAAAAATCTGCAGTTGTATGTCAAAGTTTGGTTCAAATTAACGGTCATTGGCTCTGCTATGAAAAATATTTTTTTCGTCATTGTTTGCTTAAATATTACTGCCTTATATTTATTTACTTTTAACGTAGTTCGTGTTTCTCAATATTAAATACATTGAACAATCACTTATTGTCTTATTATTCCGACTAAGTGTTTCTTAGCTAAATCATTGTGTAGTAGAGAACAGTGTTTGTTTAATGGTGTGTTGTTATACACATATTTGTGAGATATCATGTCCCTTTACTGGAAACTTCAGACAATAAATAACGTCTTCTGTGTAAAACAACACCAACAAAAACATGTCTCTGCCAATCCATACGTTATGTCGAGCACTCAAAGTGATTAAGACACTCTGCGAGGACTGCCTTTCACCAAAGTGCATACGCCGATAATGGCATGGACACTTCCTCCTTTAACAATGTTTCAATTCAATTCCTTTATTCTCAGTCCGGACATGAAGAACACATAATATACAAATGTAACACATTATTAAATAGTAGTAACAAAAAAAAAAGACATAAAAACTTAATAAAAAGAATAATAACACACATATATATTTTCGTAAAAGGTAATTACACTGGCACAGGGATATCGACTTATTAAAACCGATATATCATCTCATGTCCTAGATAAATTCTCGGAGGCAAGTTTCTGAATAGATCTTTATCTCGAGTTGTCATGGGTAACCCACAGACATCGACAGATTTTTTTTATCGAGGTAAAGGCTGCGAATCTTTCTCTACGGTAAGCACAACCACAGGGACATAACTACACATATATACATGCAGATATATTAAATGGGAGGGTTCTATATTTAACTCATTTGAATATCCCATATAAACTAAACTAAAATGAGACGGCTCATTTGTTAGAAGCAAGTAAGAAGTACATAATACACATAGCAGACAGGTAAAATACATTGTACTATTTTGTTCATGTTATCATAATACTTCTGATGAATTTAGCTAGATTTCTTAAAACAGCTGTATTTTGGTTCCCAAACAAACTGTGCAAACGCCTTTTTTTGATGAAAAAAATTCCATCCAAAAACGTAATGGCACTCATCATTGACAACACCATTGCATTTATGACAAACTGGCTGCTCTGTCGACTTCCACAGGGAGGAAATTATTTGATGTTCTGAAACGCAATAGGGCCTGCGCAAGTTTATCAGGATAAGACCAAAGGACAATTTGTCCATTTGAAACTCTTCTTTTTTTGATAGAAATGGATGTTAGGTGATTTCCTAATTTCTTTGTTCCATTGCTGGACATACTGATCACGGAGACGTTGTTTGACACACTGTGCCAACCATCTATTATTATCAGATGGTGAAATTGATTATCCATATATTAGATAAACCAAGATTATTTAAGATATTTTTTACTTGTTTGTCCACTGTTATTTATAATATCTTTTGATAATAACTCAAACAGAAATTGAGCAGGTCCATCACTTAAGTTTACAGGCATATTTTGTAACGACGTTCTGAACTGGAAATCGCACATTTCTCATATCTGTAAAAAAAAAACTTTCTTGTAACATTGGGCTCATCAGACATATCAAATATGTTCTCAATAAAAAAACCCTGTACCATTCATTGATTCATATGGAAATGCAATTTAGTGAAATATCTACCCCATCGTAATCCTCTTTTCCTTCTCCAGAAACGTGACGTACGACTAATCTCATTGTCTAAACGAGTATATCACACTGAATCTTTGTTCCAAAAATTAAATATTCTCATGCTATCTAATTAAATATTTTCAGCAGTCTAATCATTACTCATCAATGTAACCATCAGCAAGAAATTCTTCCGTCTGCCATTAAACTATTCTTTACCAGGCAACTCCATGTCCATAAACACACAGCTGCCAGTCTATATGAAATTATAAGTCGTTGTAATCTTTCTATCTATTTTCTCATGACTAAAGGCCCTCGTGATTTGAACAAGTTACCGTTTGACATTAAAAACATAAACTCACTATTAAAAGTTTCATTTAACCAAGTATTTGTTTATGGAATAGAACAAGCTCTCTTGATCTTTATTCCCGCCAATCCTTGAAGCAACTGTTGTAATTTCTTTCTTTTACGTTTTGCTGAATTAATTCAATTTAAAATTCAATTGAAAAAAAAAAATACAAATATTAGTGTCAATCTTCTAGACTGGAACCGTATAGCTTTAACATTGATGCTAACATGCTGTGTGAGAATATCATTCATCGCCGGAAAGTTGTGTCATGAATAATGTATTACTACGGATGTAACCCTGTATATAGATGTATATCCTTCGTATATTATAAGGCTATATGGTCAATCATAGTTCCATAGCGAGATAGGGAAAATAAAACACTGAAACAAACTTGGACACGTCAAGTAGACACGGTTAAAATAAAAGTCATGATATATGATTCATGTACTACAGATTCGCCAAATATGTTATTCGGCATTTAACTGTTATTAGCTTTTATCGTGATGCCTGTATGACTTAGCGGCTTTGATTAATCAACATACCTCTGGCAGTGTAATAAATTTAAGACACAAATAGTAGCAGCTCTTATTCATTTCAGAGGCCACGCCTAACACTGGTTCTGAAAAACAGCATATAATTGAAATGTCATTGAGAAATACGTTAAACTCCAATGAAATAAGTCCTTATACAAGAATGTGAGTTTATATTTGTTTTGTTGGATAAAAATAAGGAGATGCCTTACGGGCCACCATGCGTTTGCGAAAATGTTCTTATATTCACGTTCGAGCGTAGACACAAGTCGTTAACATCCAAACACAAGATTCAAGATGTGTAATCCATATCTACATAATTCCCAAATCACTCATCTGATTGACTAACAGCAATCAGCAACGGTAATTCATGCGTGTGAAGGAATGTCACATAAGTTTACACGGCTGTCTAATCCAAATTTTAAACCCCTTGAAACAAATATTGAAGATATGAATTGTGCTAATTGAATCGTTCCACAGCTGATTTATGTTCAATATTTTGATATGACTGAAAATAAGTCTTTCGAAAGTAACGAAACGTTTACTAAATGGAATTTATTTGCTTGAGATATCGGCTCTCTTTAAATGAGGACTTCAGAAGGGCAACATTAACAGCTAATCTTATTAAAAGTCAAATTAATCATTTTAATAGGTGAAACAATAAGAAAAAAACAAATTATTTGTCCAATACTGTGTCATTGTTTTAACACTTTGTCTTAAATCTGCACCCTGAACAATATCTGTCGTATCAATCCTTGCTGGAAAGTATCGGTTTGGTTGATACGGCTAAGATAAACACCAGTTCATTAAACTTCGGACAAGCATAACTTCGATGACATATTTTTTCCTTTCTCTGGTCGAGTTGTTACATGCTCGTTGAAGTCATTCAGAAATAATGTTGGGGATGGGGCAGAGAATCACGGTATTAAGTAAGTTATTGCTTCATACTCATCAAACTCAGGGTAGCTTTTTGGGTTTTTAGAAGGGCACTGACCGAATTATACTTATCAATTTTTACGTACAAAGAACGACCCTACGGGCTTGTTCCTGTGATAAATCGTTGCCATCATTTAATTTATCAAAATGTCTGCCAACTCGTCGCATCTCCCCGGGAATTCAATTTTTGAGATAACAGTAAACCCAATTACCGGTTCAACTGAAAAAAAACCCCCAAAACAAATTGTCTATTGATTTATCCAATATTTAACATAGGCTCTTTGGTTGAAATTGGACAACCCTTTCTGGACATTAATTAAGATATTTGTGAGATATAAGGATACTTAGGTTAGTTAGGTGTAGCAGTCAATACTTTCCCTAACTTAAGTAAACTACTATTTGGTGTACCTTCTACCTAAGCACCACATAGCTTTTAACACTCATTTTCTGACCTTACTTTGACCCAAACTATCATTTCATCAAATAAGTCTACTTTATTGGTCACGCTAGAAGGCTATATTTATTGAGAAGTGTCTGGGGGATTTAATAGCCGTTAAATCTGTTGAGATTACTTGACGTTCTGGACACTTTGGCATATCGACGGAATGAAAGGCTCTTTTCCCACAAAGCTTATCTTCACGTGAACATTTCCGTTACAGCTGTCAATTATCGAATTGAAATCGCTCAGCCCTTAAAAGCCGTGAAAGATTTGACAACTTGGACAAAGTATCAAGAAGTGGTTCACGACTGCTCAAAATTCCACTATTAAGCGTAGCGAGGGATTTGGCGTTTATCCCACTTCCAATACGAGATCACTTTAGTTTAAGGACGAGCTCATTGTTCTGTGTTAAGGACATTTTCTATATCAACACATATTCCCTGACATATTGTTTTGACAAAATCCTGTAATGTAACAATTGTTACACTACATGTAGCGAGTGTTACCCGTAATTCAATAACCTTACATTACACTACGAGCAAACCTGATCCATGCAAGTGTCTGAGTTTACCCATATTGTAATAAACTTCACATGTAATCTTCGTGATTTATATAGTGAGTTTGTTTTTATCAAATAAAGAACAGTAACACAATATTAAAGTACGTTTGTCACGAGAGCTGGACGATGTTGTCACAAAATCTACTTTATACTTGACGCTTACTTGAAGCCGTGATCGTTTATTTATTTATTTGTTTACGTACGCACGGATTAAAGAATCTGATAGGCCTGTTGTTCTATTACTGCCTGTGATGAGTTAAGTCCAGATTACACGATAAATTTCCATCGTACACATTTAAACGAAAGCATTACAATAAATAAAGGCAGATATAATGTGGAGAAAGGTTTTCAATTTCTCACGTACTGCTGACAAAACAATTACGACGTGTGTAATTTAATCGCTTTTTTTCTCATTCTATTTATGGATGGAAAACCACGTGATTCGACCGTTTTTCTCGATGTTCCCGATGGTTTAGGCCTAACCAACCAACACCATCGCTTATGTTTCGCAGTTAAACATATGGCTGGAGTAATGCAAATGGACATGAATTACATATTGGGCATAAAAGGGCTGCACAAGGCCACTACTACCCAGGTGTAATAGAACAAATTTATAATATCACTGGCAACATATACTACCCGTAATGTAACATTATTTTATCACTGGCAACATTTACTACCCGTAATGTAACATTATAATATCACTGGCAACATTTACTACCCGTAATGTAAGATTATTATATTACAGGTAAAACTTGCTGTCCGTAATGTAACAATTATAACATTACATGATTTTATTACATTTCTTGCGTCTAGACCGCCCACTATTTTGGTTGTTCTTTAGAACTCTACAGACTAGTAGTATCTTAAAGTAACATACACGCAGTCAAAATTAGTGTTTTACAACAAATTCTAATTGCTTTGATTTTAACCAACTTTAAAGTCTGTGCATAAACTAAAACAACATTGAAATGAAAAGTATTAGGTTGGTTCAAGGTTAGTAATAGCCAGGAGAAATCATGCAATAATTTGAATTCAGCGTAAGGAAGGCCAGCCATTTTTCGTCGTATACCTCAAGTAAAGCTTTTGATATCGCCGGGTTCATGACCGTATATGGAATGAGTTAAGATTTTGAATAGTGGATGGGGATGGGGCTAATTAGCATTTGACTTGGTCTAGCGTCGATACATCTTAGGGTGGCTCAGTTATGACAGCTGATTGACACATCCAGATAATAAATTCTGACAGAAAATTCAGTTTTTAGTCTTTTAGTTATTATAACTCTCCATCAACCTACAAATTTGGTGTTGGGGTTATTGGAAGGCCTCTAATTTGTACTTCCTGAGAAAAATATAAATTTTTCATGAGATTCTGTGATAGTGCAAAAATTCAGAACTTTTGAGTGCGTATGTGACTTTTAATTCTAAGAAAACGCTTTGTTGTTGAACATAATTCATTCAGAGTGAGCAATATTCAAAACTTTATCACGATGTATATTATTGGTTTATGTTTTGTCCACTTACAGCGCTTTACATCCAGATAGAACACTAAAATTAAGTCTTCGTTTTATTCAAATTATATCACAAAGAACTGTCTTGAATAATCGCTAAATATTCGCATGTTTGTAAAACAATTTCCCGAACAACTTCCAAGCATAGTACATTTAACAGACCATAAAACTCACTAACTGCTGACATCGATAAATCAACAGAGAGGATTTAGTTGGCAGGGGGTGTTTATATCAACAAATTCTCTACGCAGTGCTGTGATTTGCTCTGTAGGCGGAAAACATGAATATCCCACGCACGTAACGCTTTTGAGACACGGCAAGCCATACAAGCATAACTCGATCCTGAGACAGTCTCTATTATTACCATATTCCCAAATAAAACGAACAAAACGACACAATCATACGAGATACCAAGAAAAAACCCTGAATCATCCTTGGCGCCCTTCGGGTGGTCATAACTTGCCGTGAAGACAACAACTGTAATTGTATTAACAAAACATACATTTGATGGATTTTCAACTGCATATGTTGATTAGCGACGTTTCTGTCTATTTTCGAACACCGTTTTCAAGCAATTAGAGCGAAACACCACTTATCAATATAACCAAAAGTTGACAATCCATCAAGTTTTTGTTACGTTCACAGACCGATTATGCTGAAATTATAAATAGCCTAATTTTAAGGCTCAGCCATAACATTTTTCAGGATGTTGAATTAGCACCAACTTATAACCACTTTCTTGTTTAATGGCATTTATAATCTGGGTTATAACAAAAACGACTAAGATAGATTTTCAACTTTTGAGTATATTGGTAAGCGACGTTTTGGCCTAGATGCTAAGGCTTGGAAACTTTGTATGACGTTATATTTAACAGGAGTTACAGTAGATCATAGATACTCTATTCTCTCATGATTAGCATAGACAGTATCTTCAATTTCGCTAGAAATGAATATTCCTACATTAACAGTATTGCATTGTCTGGTCGAAAAAAATAATATTACACTATCAGAACAAAGTTATTTAGTATGACCAAAGATTTTGCAAAAGTTGACCTGGCTTGAGTCAAATGGTATATATTTTTAAGCAATTTCGTTCCTAAACCTAGCCCTGGGCCACGTACATGCGTGATGTATTTGATAGGTAACAAGTCAGGCAAAACCGGAGGGTGATGAATCTGCGGAGGGATTTATTGACACGTGATGTTTATATCATCGTCAA